>PVKN010000994.1:0-36904 GCA_004027915.1 Capromys pilorides | reverse complement strand
GAGGTCCTCCTGCCTCATCCTCCCGCGCCGCTGGAATCACAGGTGTGCTCTGCCGCACCCGGCCCATAGTCTTTCCTTCTGCATCCGGGTCAGTGCCTTTACAGTAGCGTCCACCTCGTACCTGAGTCTCTCTAGCTAATTTCCAAATCTGAAATCTAGACTCTGAAACTTCTCTAAGTACCCATTTTGAACTTGAGAATTCAGCTTCTCAAAGGAAGGGTGCTTCACGGTAAAACCTATACCGAGGTTCCACCTCCCACATCCCCTCTGACGTCAGCAACACATGCGTTTCTGAGCATTAGGGGAGGGACCCTGACTCCCCCGTCTAGTTTATTTTATTTTACTTTTTTCTAAGTTTTATTTATTTATTTTTATTTATGTATCTGGTATAGGGTCTCTATGCAGCTCGGACTTGTGGTGATCCTCCTGTTTTCAGCCTCCCCAGCGCTGGGATTACAGGGGTGCGCCACCACACCCAGGCATAGTTTAGTTTAGCTTTCTCTGGGCCGCCGGAGGATTTCCTGACAGTCACAGTGTGATGACGACGGAGGAGTGTGTCAGTCGCTTTCCCACTCCTGAGAGCCAACGCGCAGCACCCATAGCTCAGAGGAAGAGAGGCAGGGAACGGAGGGCTCTGGGGACTCCGCCCTGCAGGCGCATCAGCCACTCCCTCATCCAGGACTCAGTCCCCCATGAGCGCAGCGCCCCCAAATCCAGTCACCTCCCCAAACCACCTCTGAGCATTTCATACATTTAGGGAACATTCTAGATAGGAACCATCACCAGGGCGGTCACCCTGCCTCCTTCCATGTGGGACTGGCATCTCCGTGAGTGTTTCTTTCTTTCTTTCCTTTTTGTCGTAAGGGCATTGAATCCAACGCCGTCACCCTGAACTTCATCTCCATCCTTTAAGTTGTTACGACTACTACTACTCGTAGAGCAGGTCTGGCTGAGTGCTCGCCTTCCCACGCCAGGCTGGCGCTCGCTGATCCTCCTGCCTCAGCCCCGAGAGCTGGGGTCTCGGGCGCCCCCGTATCTCCTGGGTCAGCAGCAGCTTGTCATTCTCCCGAGATGTCCCCAAGCCCTCCACCTGTCTGCTCTGTGGGCTGCGGGTGGACAGGCCTGCTGGACAATCGATTTTTAAGACATTTTAGGGTTTTAGCAACCCAGTTGTCGTCCTGCTTCTGGGAGCCAGGGCGGGGTCGGGGCCCTCTCCGTGTTTTTCCGCCCTGATCCAAAGCACGCTCCATGCGTGCATTTCACATCTGGAAATGTCACCCAGTTCACTTACGCTTGCTTCCAGTAGACATCACCAGATGCCTAATATTAATCTATCTGTCGCCTTTGGCGGTGACTACCATATATGGCCCTGCAGTGATCAGCCTTGACACTGAGTAACTCTTACCTGATTTTGTTTTGCTACTGCCCTAGAAAGGAGAGAAGTTTTTTTTTTTTTTTTTTTTTTGAATCATTCCTTGGCTTTTCGATAGAAAAAAAACTTGGAGACACGGTGCAGTGGGTCTCTTATTGGGTTAAACACGGCTATGGCTGTAATTTCAGGATACAAGTGTTCATCGTTCTGCTATTGAGCTGCTTTGTGTTAGTCAATTCTCCTCATCTTCTTCTATGAGGTTGTGCTTCCCCTCTCTCCTGTTGCTGCTCACAGCCAACCCTGCCAGCTATCTACATTTCGCTACTAAACTGGCCATGAAACTTTGGAGACTTTAAAACTTGAGACCACCGCCTTTGGACCCGTGGCTGAAAGGCACTGCTGTTTCTAAGCGAAGCCCCGTGTGCCCAGCACCCAAGCCCTCGAGCGAGGTGTCTTGAAACAGGGTTTATTTCTGGCATGCAGATGAAAAGGGTGGAAGCCCCCAGCCTCGAAGCTGCCCTTCTGAGGATGGAGTTTAGAGGCATTTATGGGACAAAGAAACAAGGTGGTTATGCTGGGCGCGGTGGCGCGTGCCTGTAATCCCAGCTCTTGGGAGGCTGAAAACAGGGGAATCACGATGAGTCTGATCTGTATAGCGAGACCCTGTAGAAGGAAGGAAGGAAAGAAGGAAGAAGGGAGGAGTGCAGAAGGGGAAAGAAAAGGTGGCCAGAAGCCTAGGGGAAGGTCATGGAGCGAAGGAAATTCCATGAAGAGAACGCGGAACTCTTAGTGCTTGCAGGGTAGAATTTTTAACTAACATCAAAGGTTACTCAGTGGACCCTTCCTTGTGCAGGCCCCATGAAGAGGACGTGTTTCAGTCACGTCGAGTCACCTCTGAGTCCCTGAAAGACAACACAGGCAGCAGTTAACAACATGACCTGCGTTTCAGGGGTGTCATCTATGGCAAAGCCCACAGTGCTGTGCTAGCTGCCGGGCCTCTACAGTCGTGATGAAGGGCTGGGGAGACAGCTTTGTGGTCTCAGTGTCTGCCTGGCAAATGATAGGACCCAGGTTCGGTCCCTGGCACCACATGCCATGCTGGCATGAGCTTGGTTCTGGGTGTACCAAGCTGCGCCGGAACTGGACATGGTAGTACACACCTGTAATCCCAGCACTGAGGAGGCTGAGACAGGAGGATCACTACAAGTCCAAGCTGTGTAGTGAGACCTTGTGCCAAATATAAATAAATAAATAAATAAATAAACAAATAAATGAATGATTAGTAAAATCAAATAAAATCAATGATGAGAGCAATCAACTACAAGCAAGTGAAGCTAGGGTTCAGCCAGGTTTTCCTTAGTCTCCCTGTCACCATTTACAAATAGCAGCAGGAATATAGCATGAATCCAGACTGTCCAAGGAATGGGCAGTGAATGGTGTTGATGCCGCAGGGGCAGTGCTCAGGAACATGTTCATTTGGGGGTAAAATGTAACTGAAAATTGTCTTCAGGGAATATGATATTTATTGATTTAATTAATCAATTAATTCATTCATTTATTTGTGGGACTGGGGTTCAAACTCACAATCTTACACTTGCCAGGCAGGCACTTGAGCCACGGAGCTATCTCCGCCACCCGATTTTTTTTTTTTTTTTTAATTTAGGAGTTTTTAATTAAAAGTTGCACAGAGGAGGACTTTATTTCTGTGTCTTCTCAGTTGTTTATTTCTGCCCTATATATACCCTTTTCCTTTCCTACTTGGTGAGACTCGGCTCTCTGTTCCAGGATCTTTTTGTGGCCGTGGTCTAGTTTTAGCCCGGTGATGACCATGAATGCCCACATGGACAGTGGTGCCCTGCGCCTTTTCCCGCTGCACCTGCTCAGTGTAGATGGCGTACTTCTTCCTGTAAACCTGGGCTACTTTTCCGATCTGCTGACCTTCATGGTGTCCTGGTACGACCTGAACTTCATCATCCTTTCAGATGAGCATAGAGCAAACATTGCATTTCTGTCTCAGCTCTTTGGAAAGAGGGGAAGACATAACTTTCCTGTGAATGTGGGAAGGCGCATTGAAATGCCTTTTACGGTTTTTGCTTGGGTCCAAAGTCACAGAAGGATTAAACCTCATTTTGGCCGCTGCAACTCCAGCGATGGCCGCAAAAGGGAAGAGCGATATTTGTTGATGTTTACAAGTATTTTAAAGAAAGGCAGAAGTGACCGGTGAGATGGCTCAGCAGTCTAAAGCGCCTGCTTAGGCAAGCTTAGGAGCTGTAGGGACCATGGTTTGATCCCTGGCACCACATGCTGTGCCAGCCCCACCCCCAGGGCAGACTGAGCTGGCCATAATAAATAAAAAAAATTAAAGAAAGGCAGGAGATGGGCACTCAAGCACAGATCTTGTGGAAAAGATCTCCGTCTAATTCCTCCACTTGGGAAGCTTTTCCCTTTGCATCTGTTTTCTCTTATGAAATGCAAGGCTGGCCTTCGAATGCTGTCTCTAGCTATGTTTGAAGCAGTTTGAGACCCCTCGGGTCATCCTGTCGAGGAGGTTAGCAGTGGACAGGGGCCAGGGTGGCCAGAGGGAGAACATATTGCAGGATCTTGCCAGTGGGGAAACTTACAATAAATATCTGGAAAGTATCAAAGAGATTTTCTGAGGGATTTCCTATTTCTTTTTAAAATGTAATTTGTTGTCTAATATATATAGGAATTCAATATGTTTCTTTTAAAAATCTTGCCATGAACATTTCTTCTATTTAATTCTATTTAGTTTTATTTGTTATGCTGGGGATCAACCCCAGGGGCTAACACATGCCAGGCAAAGCTTTATTATTTCTTCTATTGTTAAAGAAATTTTTTCTTCAATTTTGAGACAAGGTCTTGCTATGTAGTTCAGGCTGGCTTTCAACTTACTATGTAGCCCAGGCTGGTATCAAACTCATAGCAATCCTCCTGCCTCAGCCTCATAAGTGCTGAGATTGCAGGTTTGAGCCATCATACTTGGCTAAATTCTTCTTTTCTTTTAGCCTGAGGGTGACTCTAAGGCAGTGTTTCGATGTCTCTGTGTAGGGCAGGTTTATTCCTGGAGCACACGTACACTATTGCGGATAGATGGAGAACCATGGCAAGGCTGGATGTAGCCGGCCACAGGGGCCTCAGAAGTCTCGTCTAGCTGAGCCCTGAGCTGAGCAAGCAGAGTATGTTTATTGAGAAGCTTAGAAAATATCAATCATTGACAAAGGGCAAGGTATAAGATGCCCTCTAAATCAGGAGATCCCCATCAGTCACATATAGCAGTTATTCTAAGACTTTAAAGTACACAAGATATCCTAATCTGGTCTCTTAAGACAGTTCTGAGAAAACAAACAGGGTTGTGCTGGCCAATAGCTTTCCTCCAGGTAAAACCTCCTCCTCTTTATTTTCCCTGAACTTCATTCTCAGAGATCTATCATGAGTCAAGCAGCAATACAATACCTCCTAATTATAACAAGAGCCCTATTTCATTAATATAGAATAATTCCAGAGGCTTGTATCCTGGTTTGTCTGACCACAAACCTATTAATTGTTTTTGTTTTTCCCAGTACTGGGGATTGAACGCAGGACCTTGCACTTACCAGTGGTGCTTATTCTACTGAGCTATTTCCCCAGCCCTTCTACTAACTGTTTATTTGGCAGAAAAGCAGCATTTGACATTCTCTGAAACAAAAAAAATCTCAATTTGACAGACATCTTTTTTTTTTTTTTTTTTTGGCAGAGCCGGGGTTGGAACTCATGACCTTGCACTTGCCAGGCAGGCACTTATGCCAAGGAACTATCTCCCCAGCCCTGATAGACATCTTGAAGTTTACCTTTGTATTGTGACATCGTCCCTCAAGTGAGCAAAAAGGTCCAGGTCTTTAATCTCAAAAGAAAACAATAAAAGCAGAGGTCACTGTTTAGGAGTCCAGCTGATCCGGGCACTTCACAATTTGTCCCAGCGTCAGCAGAATGGAGTTTTGCACGTCACTGTAAATTGATCAGACCCCGAATTTCCATATTAAACCTCCCCAAACACAAGTAGGTCTAAATGAACATCTTTTATTCATATCTTTTCGTTTTTAAATAAATTTCTCCAAGATCAAAGTTCTGATTACCACAAATGTTAGGGTACAAAAGGTTGTTGATCTGCGCATGACTGGAAGATAAGCATTCCGAAGACAAGCAGATGGTAGAGAAAGAACTTTATTACTGTAGACCACCAGCCGATAAAAAGTGACAGAGGGCTGGGGAGATAGCTCAGTAGAATAAGTGCTTGCCTGGCAAGTTCAGGGTCCTGAGTTCAATCCCTGGTACCGTGAAAAAAAAAAAAATGGTGGCAGAGTGATTCTTGCCCTAGCATGCCCTTTTTGTGTGTGTTTTTGAGACGCGATTTCACTGTATAGCTCAGGTTGGCCTTGAACACACAGGGGTTCTCCTGCCTCAGCCTTCCAGGGGCTGGGATCACAGGCCTATACTACCATGCCCCGAATGGGGTCCTCTTTCTGGAGCTCGGATCTAGGGGCGTTTTTCATAAAGGAGAGGGGTGTTGGTGAGAGGGCAACAGGAGGTTTGTGTCCGAATGACACATTTTTGAGGCCATATTGTGCAGATCTCAATAACAAAGATTATTTCCTTGGGCTGTTGTCAGGCAAAGGTCTTTTGCTTCCCCTAGCTATTCTCTCCCTCGTTTCTCACCGCTAGTCAGCAGCTTCTGCAAATCACACAGGACAGAGGGCGACCTGTCCGCAGGCCACCAAACCGGCGCGGTAACCAGACTTCACCTGAGGATGTTGCAAGACCAGGGTGTCAGAAGTTAAACAGGCAGCGGGCAGGGGACCTGGCGCCTCCACAGACCCAGTACTGCGGGGCCTACAGAAGAGGGCTCGTGAAGGTGGCAGGGACTTACTTTTGTCACACTTTTATCCACGGAGGAAGTTTCAAATGACAGTCCGCTAGCGTTCACCTGAAAGTACGGAGTGAGCTTCTTCTCTAAGGCGCGTCTCGGTCTCTTTCTGGGCGAAGTCACCTGTTTGCTCATCTTTCCAGGGCGAGAGGACCAGGTCCGTGTGAGAAGCGCACCCCGCGCCTGGCAGCATCTGTCCCCAACAAACGTGGCTTCCAGACCCCGGCAGCCCGGGGCTTGCAGACTCGCCGGGCGCCTAGAGGTTCAGAGCCCAAGCCCAGGAAGGCGAGGGGGCGGGGACAAAACGTGACGTCAGGAGGCTGCGGCCAATGGCAGCATCCGGCGCCGCGGCCGAGCCTCTGGACTATAAAAGGGAGGCGCCGCCGCTTTCCCCGGCCAGCTGCCGCCGGGTCTCCGGGCGAGACGTCTGCGAGCTCCTTCCTTCTCCAGGTGACTGGCTGCAGGTCGCTGCCCGCGACCCTGAGGCGCCCCTGGGTCTCTCCCAAACGGAACCGCGGGTCCATGGAGCAGGGCCCGGCCCCGGCGGAGAAGCCGCAGGGCGCGCGGTGCAGCAACGGGTTCCCCGAGGCGCGGGTCGCGCCGGCCGCCGACGGCTGGAAGGACGAGCGGCCGCGCAGCCTGGAGGCCGACGCGCTGAGCCTGCCCGCGATGGCCGCCGCCTACACGTCCATCCTGTGCGCGCTGGGCGAGGACCCGCAGCGCCAGGGGCTGCTCAAGACGCCCTGGCGCGCGGCCACGGCCATGCAGTTCTTCACCAAGGGCTACCAGGAGACCATCGCAGGTCGGCGCGGGGACACGCGGGCACGCGCGGGAGGTGGCCGCGGGCGAGCGCCGTGGCGGGACTTCCCGGAGTTGCCCCACGCCGGGCGGAGGTGGCGGGGCGCCGCTGTCACCGTCCCACCGGTCCTCGGCGCTGGCCCGCAGCCTGGACCCGGGGGGCGGCGACCTCTGCACCCGGCGCGGCCCTCCTTTCCACCCAGAGGCAGAGCGAGGTCTCGGGGTGCCCCGCCTGCGGACCCCACCTGTAGGAGATCTGGGGGCCGAGCCCGGCTCGTGTGCTTCCGGCACCCATGGGACCCCACACCTGCACCCGGCTCCCGTGCCTGGGGACCGGCGCCTTCCGAGATTTACCCCCAGCTCAATACTTCTTCGAAATTTGGCAGAGTTAAGGGCGCGGGTTTCCCCGGAGCATGAGGTGAGCAGTTTCTTGGGACCTGTTGCTGCCAGGAGCCTTCCGTCTCCTTCCTCTCCCCTCAAAAGAAAGTCAGCGCCCCAGTCTCACTCCGTGGTCTCCTCACCCCCAGCCCGTGGGGGAGGCGCCGGTGGGGGTGCGAGAGCTAGGTGAAGAGCGAGGAATGACCGGCACGGCCGCCGGCGTGTCAGGTGATCGGGCTGCCTGCTCTGTTCTTGGTATTGGCGATCGCAGCCCTCAGCCCTTCGTCTCCGGCCCTGCTACTTATTACCAGAGCAAATGTGGGTCCTTGGGCTGGGACTGCAGTCCTTGCCTGTGAGTCCCTGCCTTCGGGGCATCTTGGTGCCGTGAATTTCTTCGGCTGGGGAGCCGTCTGCCTTCTCGTGGTACCGAGGAAAGCGGTGCCTTGATTCGCCGCCGCAGGCCAGACGCCCTGTCATTTCCCTGAAATCCGCGGAGCAACTCGGGGAACTGCTGGGAGGAGCCGAGTTGTGTATGCACACCCCAAAGGAAGGGTGGGAGGGGTGGGACCCAAGAGGATGTGACAGTCGGAAAACCAAGAAGTGGAGTTCCAGTTCTTTTCTTTGCTTTTTTTTTTTAACTTCTCGATGGCCCAAATTTGTAGTCTGGAAAGCAGAGTTTCAAAATGCAGAGCTGGAAAATAATCACTTTGTTTTGTTTGTTTGAGGCAGGGTCTTTCTATGTGGTTCAGGCTAGCCTTGAACTCACTTAGCCTCCAGAGTGCTGGGATTACGGGTGTGCGCAACCACACAGAGCAGTCGCCAAGTTTTCTACATTCACTTTTTAGGAGGCTTGAGTGTTTTAGTGCTGTTCCAGGGTGCAACGAAGAGGGCTCTTCCTGGGTTTGCTCCTCTGCTTCTTGTGGGCATCTAAGGTGGACGCCTCTCCAGAGGGTGACCGCTAACTTAGCAGTTACCCCGAAGAAGAGGAGATTTCTGTCTCAGACTGGTTACAAATTATCATCAATAGTGACAGGTGTGCTGAAGAAAAGGCTTCGCCACTGTCTAGTGAGCTGAGGTTTAGCCGTGAAGGACAAAGCTTCATTCTCTTCTCAAAAGCTGTTCTGAGCAACCGCTAATATTATCTTAAAGTTCATCACCCTAGAGACAGAAAGCAGGTTAATGCTTTTCAGATAGGAAAGAGGGGACTCCAGGAGGGACTGCTAAGGGAATGTGGGGTTTCCCTCTACTGTGCCGAAAAGGTTTGGTGACAGTTACTGAGCACTGTGCATACCAATGAATTGGGCCCTTTCAGTAGCTCAGGTGAAGAGCTTTATGTTTTACCGCAGTGAAAAACGCACGGTACTTGGAAGATTATGAGCAGCTCTGAGCTGGACTCCGCAGTAGACGAAGCGCTTCACGTAGGCAGTCTTGTGAGCTGCGAGGTGGGTGCTCTTGCTTCTCCTCATGACAGGAAGACTGAGGCAGAGGTTTGCAGTTCACAAGCAAGAGCTGGGCTGCCTGATTGCTGCTGGACTCTTAGTTGCCTGTTTGGGTTGCGACACTGAGATGCCTTATCTGCCATGGATTTCACACTGTGTTGGGGTCACCAGTGTTAAAAGAGAAGGAGCCGAGTAGATGAGATCAGCTTACCTTGTGTAATAAGACGGAGCGGTAAGAATGTTTTGTTGGTTTGCTGTCTTACAGATTGAACACAGCGAAACTGTCGCTGAGCTACATCCCCAGCACATTTTATCTTATTTGTTTTATTTCTTTTGCTATGTAGTCTGGGCTGCAGGTAATCATGGTTGCCCCCCCCCCCCTTCGTTTTATGTATTTGGTACAGGGTCTTACTACACAGCTTGGACTCATAGTGATCCTCCTGTTTTCGGCCTCCCCAGTGGTGGGATTACGGGCATGCGCCACTATGCCCAGACTTTATTGCCTTGGGGGCAGGATCAGGGCTGGCCCAGGGTTGCCCTTTGTATTGGTATTGACTACACACTGTGTAGTCCAGGCTGGCTTTGGACTTGAAGTAATCCTCCTGTCTCAGTCTCCTGAGTGCTGGGATTACAGGTGTGCGCCACCAGGCCCAGCTGAATTTGTATTTTTCTAATGGCCGGCAATGTTGAGCACTTTGCCACGTACTTATTGATCATTTGTGTTTTTGATTTTTTTTTAAAAGATTTTTTTAGTTCTTGTTAGTCCCCATTTGCAGCACACAAGTTTATGTTCACTATGGGGAGTTGGTAGGTGTGCTGAGCACCCCTGAAAAGAGCTGAGAACTTTCTAGATGGTGAGTCACCTTGGCCTGCCTATTGAGCACCCTGGCTCTCTTTCAGGGAAGCAGAGGTTCACAGAGTTACCCACACATGTTCAAGGTACACAGGGAGAACGGGGTTAGTTCAAGTCATGATTGCAATTTACACTCCTGGGCTTAAAATATTCCTTTCTCAGTTATAGCTGGGGAAAATACACACTCTTTTTAAAAGGCTGAGCTAGCAGGAGTGGCCATTGGTATTTCTGACAAGCATGTATTCGTTTCAGTTATCCATTTTTTGATTGTGTCTTTTATTTTGGAGGGAGTCTAATTTTTGAGTTGTTTATATATTCTAGGTGATAGTCCTCTGTCTGAGGAATTAGCTTATCTTTTAAATTAAATTTTATTTTATGATCGGACCCAGGGCCTTCGCACTGAGCTACGTCCCCACCCCCTTTTCACTTTCTGTCTCATTTAATCCATTGCATTTCATTTCTTCCTGCCACTGCCTCCCTGAGTACTGGGATCCTAGGTACACATCACCATGACTGGCTTATTTTTTTTCTTTTTCCATTTATGTATTTGGTACAGGGTCTCACTATGCAGCTCAGACTCATAGTAATCCCTGTTTTGAGCCTTCTCAGCACTGGGATTGCAGGCGCGTGTCACCATTCCAAGATTTGGTCTCCAGCTCAGTGCTCCCGGTGCGGGGCCAGCGCGGCAAGTACCCAACCCTGGTCCCTGCACTTGCCAAAGCAGGAGCTTAATCCGCTGAGTTATCTCACCGGCCCTCTGGCTTATATTTTGTGGCAGGGTCTCATTAAGTAGCCCAAGCCACCCTCAAACTTGTGGTCCTCCTGCCTCAGCCTCCCCAGTGGCTGGGGTTATAGGTATGTGGTGCTGTGACTGGCTAGCAGTGTGTTAAGGGGCCACTCTACAGGTTGCAGGTGTGATGCAAGTGCGTGTGCGGTGGGGTGTGCAGAGTGGCCGCAGCGGTGAGATGCGCGTCTCCGTGTGGGTTGTGGCATGAAGTGGGTGGGCCGACACGTTAGGAATCATGCTTAAGGATTTGCTCTTGAGAGTTCTTTTTTTAAAGAGCGGTGTAACTGGTGCAAGGCTGCTGAGAGGGTGCCTAGGATGGCACTGGACATGGAAGAAGGAGCCTAACGTGGTGGTGGAGAGAAGGGAGGATGGGGGCTGCTTGGGGGCCTTTTTAGTGTCCTAGTAGAGAAAGCACTCTAAGTACCCCCACTTTTAATTTCTTTTGTGGTGAAGTCAGTAACAAGTCTAGATGCCTTGTGGGTAGTCTTACAGCTTGTGTCTCCATGTCCTTCCAAAGCCTCAGGCAGTCATGAGGTGGGCTTCTAGAATCTGTGACTGATTTATGGCCCGGCGCTGGGTGTGAGTGCTGCATCCTACAGCAGGCAGCCTTGTTCAGTGTAAGGGAGGGAGAGAGAGGCTTTCTTTTGCTACTTCTCCCTGTCTGCTCTTGCTGCTTTCTGTTTACTACCACCTTGAACAGCTGCCCCCTGCCATGTGCCACTCTGCCTTGGAGCCAGCTGAGTATGGACTGAAACCTCCACTAACTGCGAGCTTCATAACACTTTCCCTCTTTAATTTGAGTGTCAGGTATTTCATCTCAACAAGAGAAAAGTAACCAGGACAGAGATGAATCTAGTTTGAAACTCATTCTTCTAAGCGACTGAGCAAACTCCAGGACTTTCTACCTTTTATCTCTGCATCATTTTCTGGACATTAGTATTGGCTTCAGTGGTAGGAAAGCGGTGGTTGTGGTTGTGGTTGTTGCCTTTTAGCTCCTCTTGTGTGCACTGGTGCTAGCTCCCAGTGCTCGGGGAAGCTCTTCCCCGCTTCCTAGTGTGTGTCTGACCACCGGAGATCTGTGGTTGCTGTGAGCAGGCTCTCGCGGAGTATCCCGGGCTGTCTCCCTTTCCTTTCTGTTCGATCCTGACTCTTGCCCAAGGGCCAGGAGGGAGGTTAGAGCTGCCAGCACTGCTCCCAGGACCTGGCTTTCTTTGAATCTCATATATCCTGGGACCTTTAGCCACATCCACAGTTCTCTCAGTGATGCAGTTTGGGGTTTTGCAAAGGGGAACAATTTAATATGGGACACATAATTTATAGAATTATTTTGTAAGTCACCCAAAGAATCATATCCGTCCACACAATAGAGACCAAAGTATCCAGCTGAGGGCCTGGATCCCAAAATAATGTCCTATATGAGTCGAGCTGAAGACCTAGAGCCCAGGAGTTCAACTGGTGGCCAAGAGCTACAACCAAGTCTCACGCAGGCCTGCGTCATGGATCTGTGCTGAGAGGGTCCAAAGGTTAGGGACTGGAAGCTAGAAGGTTTGTGCCAGTGGATGAAGGATCTGTGTCAGCAGGCTGAGAGATCTCCACTGGGATCAGAAAGTGATGCTCAAAGTAAGGACCAGAGCTCCCCGCAAAGGTACCACAGCCATCCTCAGCAAAAGTAAGGTCCTGAGCTCCTCTGAAGATGTGGAAAGCTGAGTCCCCATTGGGAAGCCACTGTGACAAGCTTCTCAAGGAGGCTGAGCAGTGCTCCATCTTTCCCTCCAGAGCCAGGAAGCGGGGCTCAAGGTGAGGACCAGAGTCCCCCAAAGTGAACTGCAGCCATTCCCAGTGACAACGAGGTCCTGAGCTCCTCCCCTGATAAGAACCAGTAGTTCATCAGGAAAACCAGCCTGACGAGCTCTTCCAAGAGAACCAACAGCTACAGCGCCACCTCTTCTCCAGTTCTGCCTCTAATGCTGCTGGTAACAACCCTCAGACAGGTCTTCCACCCCCAGCCCCTCGCTGGCTCAGCTCAGCTGGGTGTGACAGTTGACCACCAATCCTCAATCCACCACACTCCCGATTCAAAAGTTTCACGTGGGCAGTTTTCCCTCCTCTCCGGGCACCTTTTCTGCATGTGCAGTGTCTTTCTCTTCAGCCCTCCCCTGACCTGAGGGGGCCTTGGTCTTCATATTCCTGGGACTGCCCCCTCTTGCTCCCCGTCCACTCCCGGGTGTACACAGAACGACCTTCTAGATGCGTCGTCCACCAAAGGCTGAAGGGACAGAGCTTGTCCCATCTGTTAGTCTTTCAGTGAATTTATTGGAACATGCAGTCTCGACACTGGTGTTATATTTCTAGTAAACTGGATTTTAGCTTGTTTTATCTAGTAGGCAAGACCGTTTTCATACTTGTGGTGAGTGTCCCCAGTTTCAGGAGGGTTGGGTACCACCCAGTGAGGAGATGGCACTGGCCGTGGCTGAGTCCCTCAGAAAATCACACCTGCCTCAGCCACTTTCACAACAAGATTGTATCCGTTTCTTTGGATGAATTTGAAACACTGTCAAAATGAGTCCTAGCTACTTTAGACTGAAATGTGGTAGTGGTTAGAACAGGTCTTTCTCTCCTCTCTCTGTTCTCTCTCTCTCTCTCTCTCTCTCTCTCTCTCTCTCTCTCTCTCTCTCTTCCTCCTTGCCTCCTTCCCTCCCTCCTCTCTCGGATCTTGTTGAGACAGGGTTTCACTGTGTAGTTCAGGTGGGCCTTGAACTCACTGTGTAGCCCAGACTGGTCACCAACTCAGTGAACCTTCTGCCTTAGCCTCCTGAGTGCTGGGATCACAGGCATGTGCCACCACCCCTGGCTAGAACCTGTTCTTAAAGTTATCAGAAAGGTAAAAAAATAAATAAATAAATAAATAAAACCATGATTTATGACTGGAGTTTGGAAGTTGTCTAAGTGGATTAAAACTTAAGAAATGATTGAGAATGAGCGAGAAAAGCCAGTTCTCTAGTTCCTTTAAAAATATATTATCCATGAGGCGGTGTGACACACCCCTGTCATCCCAGCACTCAGGAGGATGAGGCAGGAGGGTTGCCATGAGTTTGAGGCCAGCCTGGGCTATATAGTGAGGTCAAGACCAGCCTGGACACCCTAGTGAGACCCTATCTCAAAAACAAAACAAAACAAAAAAAAATCAGTGGCACCTTTCGTGCTGTGGGAGATGCAGCCACAGGTGTTTCTCTCTGATGGTTGATTCTACTGGCTGCTGGAGCAAAGTGCCGCAGAGGTGGTCCAGACCGTAGAGATGCATGGCTGGAAGTCCTGGACGCTCAAGGTGTGCAGCAAACCCAGAGTGCCCACGAAGCCAGCTGCTGGGGTGGTCCATCCTCAAATCTTCTGGTTTTTAGTGGTGGCCACCAGGCCTTCGTGTCCCCGGTTTGCAACTTCTTCAGCTTCAGCCTCTGCCAGGGTCGCGATTTCCGTCTTACGAGGACAGCGCTCATGTTGGACTCTGGCGGGATCCACTCTGTCGGCACACCTCCTCTTGGCCTACTGCATGGGCAGGAACAGTGCTGTTGCCCGTAAGGCCATGTCCCAAGGCCCCTGGGGCTTATGTGACGCACCCATACGTGAAGTTATGGGGTGCTGCTTCTCAACTCATGAGCCTGTTGTGCCTGAGACCGGCTGGGAATCTTTCTGTGTCTGCCTTGCCGTTTTCATGTGTAGAAGTTTCTTCTCTGGGCCTGGCCTCCCGTCTAGGACCTGAATGCTGCTGGCTCCTGTCCTTGGCACCATTCAGCTGAATGCAACTGCAGTATGAAAAGCAGCCAGGAGAGGGCCGCTGAGGGAGCCCGAGAGCCTAGACCCTGCATCTGGAATTGCTGGACCAGAGATGTTCTCAGTTCAACTGTGTTCCCTGCAGTTGAGCTGATGGCAATTAGATGGGAGGGGCAGAACTGGTGATGAGTTAGAGGCCTGAGCTGGGATAAGTTATTTCTTAGGTTCAAGGCTGGGGAACTCAGTAGAGTTTTTCTGTCATTATAGTCTTAGTGGCAGAGTACTTGGGCCCATTTAGAGGAGGGGAGACTATCTCTATTCATCTTTTTTGATGTATTTAGTACAGGGTCTACAGGGTCTCGCTACACAGGTGGGACTTGGAGTAATCCTCCTGTTTTCAGCCTTCCAAGTGCTGGGATTATAGGAGCATGCCACCACGCCCAGTCTCAATCACCATCTCAGTGTTCTGAGATGGTGGAGCCAGCACAGCACACTGGGGATTGAACCCCAGTCCTTGAGCCTGTCTAAGCAGGTGCTTTAGTCCACTCAGCTATCTGGCTGGCCCTTCTACTCATCTTCGAATCTCTCACGAATTGCACAGCACATTCCTGAGTATTTGGATTCTTAAGAACAGCTCTATGCCTTGTTGGCATGGTAATTTTTAAATCCAGTTTATAGAAGCAATCAAACACACGCACAATCATAACAAGCCATGTGTATTCATTGTATAGTCAGGGTAGTGTCAACACCAGGTCTGTCTTAATTTTTCCCTCCTGATTTTTCACCTTCTCCTTGATTTTTCACCGTCCTCCCCCTGAATTTCCATGGGCAAATCTCAGACATGTCATTTCATTGATAAATACTTCACTATACCTCTAAAATGTAAGGACTTCAAAAGCGCTTGCTATATGATGACCACTACTACCAGATGTCTAGCAAATGTTTACACTCTGATTTCCACACAGGCCTCTTTTTGTAAGTTGGTTTGTTTTAATCAGGAACTGGGTGTAAGTCCCACATCATGAGGTGCGAACCTCTTTAAGTTTCCTTGAGCTGTGACAGTTTGCGCTGGCCCTGTGGCTCCGGCTGTGCGGCAGACATTGTGGCAAAAGGGCGCGGTGGCGCGAGCCACTCCTCTTACTTCCTGGGTGAGCAGGAAGTAGAGAGGGGAGGGGAGGGTGGGGGAGGTCAAGAGAAGGGGTGGCACCACTAAGGACAAAATAAGCACTTTGCGCCCAGGGACTGAGTTCTGTCATCCGGGTCCTACCTCCCAGTTCTTCACCACCTCCCAGGAGCGCCACCAGGTGGGGACGAAGCCCTTGGCACTTTATAGACTCACACTCTGGGGGCTGCCTGCAGGATTCCAATCTGCCACACAAGGCCTGCCCTCCCAGGCTTGCCTCTGAAGTCTTGGTGGAGGCCTCTGGAGCCCCACAACTCTTGACTTATGCGTGGGTGCAAACCCCGCGCCCCATGGACAGTGCCAAGGTTGGCTGCTCAGAGCCAGCCGTTCACGGCACACCCGAGTAATCTACGTCTTCTAAGCAAGCCTCACCTCCTGAAGTCTCCACCCTCTGGGGCCCAGTCCTTTAACATACGAGTGATGGGGGAGGGGAGACATGGATCAAAACTGTAGCATATATAACTCGAGGCTTCCTGCTGCTGGGACACAGTGCTCAACACCCACAGCTTGCAAGAGAGACCTAATATGGCTTACGATTTCAGGAGGTTCAGTCCATCGTGGTTGGTTCCAAGCTCGAAAGATCTGGTGGGACAGATGCTTAGTTCATGGCTGGCAGGAAGCAGAGCACTAAAACAGTCCCACGAAGGTCCCAAGGTCCCACCTCCATGACCCACATCCAGACATATTCAGAAGTGTCTTCCGAATCCCTGCGTGGCTCCCGAGTCAATTAATTTTCACAATGGAACTTAACCCACAGAGGGTGACTTGGCAGCTTCTCTCCATGTGTCCTACTTGGACAAGCTGCCGCTGACAACTTATTTATTTCATGACCTTGTGTGCACGACATGATTTGTATGGAAGCTTGCTTCCTGTAGCTTCGAGTAGAAGCGGCCTCAACGTCCTGTGTCTTTGCGTAGCTGAACTTGGCAGAGCAGCTACCTTTTGAAGGAAAAGGTGTATGGGGACACTGTTGTTTGTATTAAGAAATCAGAGTATACACAAATAGTTACCTATTAATCAGGGATGTGAACTGTGTAGATGGCAGACAAGAGCAGAAACAATGCTTTCTCCCCTTGGACAGCTCCCAAGTTAGGGGCGTTAAGCCCAGTGGAGTTGAAAAATTCATGTAAAACTTCTGTTGTTGTTCTTTGTTTTGAGACAGGGTCTTTCTATGTAGTTTGGGCATGCCTCAGACTCACCATGTATCCAAGGCGGCCTTGAACTCATGGCGATCCTCCTGCTTCAAGTTCTGGGATTACAGGTCTGTGCCAGCACACCTGGCCATGTGCAGCCTTTTGCTCCCCCAAAACTTTTACTGATGACCTGCTGTTGACCAGAAGCCTCCCTAATAACACAAACAATCAAGTAACACATGTGTTGTAGGTATTACATATGGTGAAATTTTTTAAAAACTTTCTAAGAGATCATTTGTGGGGCTGGGGAGATAGCTCCTTGGCACAAGTGTCTGCCTGGCAAGTGCAAGGTCATGAGTTCAAACCCCAGTCCCGCAAAAAAAAAAAAAAAAAAAGAGAGATCACTTGTTACTGTGATGTGAAATGTGCCAGACGGAAGAACTGCTCAAGAAAAGAGTAGACTAGTTTATGTACAATTCCTGATTTATGTACTTTAAAAAAGATTTTTATTTTAGAGTATATTCCTATTTATTAAAATATTTATCATAAAATATGCTGTTGGGTTAACAGCGGGCTTATCTTGTGTTCACTGCCTCTTGAGTGCAGCTTTTTCTGTATTTGGGTTTTATCTTTTTTTGGAGGGGTTATCTTGTATTATTTTTGTTCATCATGCAATCCTAAAGCCATGGGCTGTACTGATCGCCTATACAGTAGGTGTACAGTAGGTTTAGCAGGATTTACCATCTAGGCTCTGGGGAGCAACTCTCTGATAATCAGTCGTGCAAAGACAACTGTTGACTCATACCTTTCTCAGAGCACATCCCCACTGTTGAGCAATACATGACTGTGGATTTATTTATTTATTTATTTTTATTTTTTTGCAGTACCAGGGATTGAACTTGGGACCTTGCACTTGCCAGGCAGGCACTTATGCCACTGAGCTATCCCCCTAGCTTAATACATGACCATGTTTACAAGTTGGATCTTTGTTGACTATGTAAGATTTTCAAGCTTGCATGTGACTTTGTCCCCTTACTAGCATATATTTATAGGCATATATCTAAATCTAATTTTCAGGACTTTTTTTTTTTTTTTTTTGGTAATTAGTAGTAATAGCTGTTGTTATGGGCTTGTGTCTTGATGTCTTCCTAAAGCCTCATGCTCATAGGTCGGACTGTTCAGAGGCAGCTGGATCCATTGTGTCTGAATATGGATTCAGAAAGTGTGATAACCAAGTCAGTCCGCTGATTGGTTTAACATAATGCTGGATGTGGATAATGGGATGGCCTGCTCTGGGTGTGGGTGACACCATCTGATGGGCTTGTAGGCTGGATGGGATAAAAGGGAAACGGAGGCTCACTACTTCCTGCCGCCTGCCTGCAATCCCATGGACTGTTTCTCTCTGTCATGCCAATTGTCCATGCCATCCTGCCTTAAAACGATTGGCTGGATTGAAACCTCTGCCAACTGTGAGGTAAAATGAATCTTTCCTTCTTCAACTGTGGTACTTCGGTTCACCAGCTTAATTATCTCCATGATTCTGGGCCCAAACTAAACTTTGATGAAATCAGCATTTCCCATAAGGTCAGTGTTGAACCTAACCACTGAATTTGATTCAGCTCTTGTCTGATTCCATTGGTAACCAGATTCACGGAAAGAGTTGAGATCATGAATCGAGGTGCCACTGTATTTTGTCCTAGCAATGAGGAAAGTCTCAGCTGTTTTGTCCAGGCACTTACAAGAATTAAGAAAGTGTACAATAAACACCTGATGCAATATATTCTCTCCTTTATAGTGAGGAAGAACTGTGAGATGGAGTCCTTCGGCAAGTATTGGAAGGATGCGAGACATTTCAAAGCCCTGCATCACCATGTAGGTTGAGCTACCCCTCAGACTGTTACTCTTTGAGGAAATCCTGGCTTCAGGGAGAAGCCATACACTGGTGTTAGGTTCCTGGCTAACCCAATAGCCAGCATAGGCACTAGCCACTTGAGAAAAACTCTAGTAATCACAGCTCCCACCTGACTTGGTCCCCCCTTGCAGAGCCCCAGAAATGGAGACTATAGGCCAGTCATCTGTTCCCTGCCCCTTCTGAACCCCTGACAGTAATTCCCTACATAAAACACTGTATCCCACTGAATTCTGGGGTGTTCCATTATGTAATAAAAGCATTTGGAACAGATTTTGAGATGCAGTGAAAAAGTTTGCATTTGTACAGAGGAAAAAGGAGAGATATATATGGACTCACGGTTAGAGATTTACATTTGTGAGCTACCAGTGACAAACTGGTAGAAAGCAAAGCTAGAAAAGTACTTGGGTTCCTCAAAGGAATGGGAGGAGGCAACACAGTGTAAGAAAGGGAGGCACGAGAGGCAGATACATGGTGTAGAGGGGAGCAGGTGGGGGAGTACTGAGAGCAGAGGAAGAGCTCTTAAGATTTGGTGTCCAGACCCTGGAACATAGCTCTTTAAGGAAGAGAAGAGGAAGTGGGTCCCCGAGACCCAGGAAGGACCTAAGGCAAGAACTGATCCATGGGGAGAGTGTAGAGAGAGAGACTTCAATGAAGTGGAAGGAGGTGGTGGGAGGTGCTTTTTTCCAGTCATGACTCACTGCCTGGGACTTTTGTCTCAAGTCTGCTACAGTGACCCCAGAGGCCTCCACTTGAGAGAAACACTTCAGTGGAGTGGAGCAGTGGACCCGGTGGACTGCAGAGGCTGGTGGGTTCAGATACATCCTAGGAGAGGACACTGGCCAGTAGCCACCCTGGAGAGGGGCCACTGAGCTCAGAGCTCAGGAGGGCTGCAGCTGGCTCCACCCAGTGGCTCACGGTGCTGGGTTCAGGAAGCCAAGCTCCAGCTGGCAGGCTACTGCAGGCTGAAGGGGCGTGGTTTCAGCCTCAGAGCCAGAAACCAGCCTGGACTTCCCCAGAACTAAAGCAGGCTTCCCGGGATTATCCGCTACCCCGTGTGAAGCTGCAGCCGGTGGGCTGGCATTAATCAGTTCAGAGGTGGACCTTGCTTGTCTGCATTGTCTACCAGCGAGCAGAGATAGGCTTTGAAGTGGACATTTTCTTATTTTCTTCTTCTTTTCCTCCTTTCTTGTTTCTTTTGTTTTTTCTTGTTATTGTTTTTATATGTGTGAACATGGCTTCTAGTTTTCTTTTGTTGTTCTGTTTTTGTTTTTATTTCCTTCTCTCTTTCTTTCCTCTCTTCTTCACCAGTTTCTCAGTTCATGTGATCTGCCTCTCCCTCTGGTCTTGCTTCTCATTTCTTCCTCTTCTTCTATTTCTCTATTTTTCTCCTCAACCCTTTTAAAATTTCCCCCTGTAGGGGTAAAATTGCCGTATTAAGGGTTTATGCACTGCACACAATTTTTGGGTTCATTTTAGATTTTGGTATAAAACCCACACATCCAATTTGTAAGGTTAAAGTTGGCAAGTTGATAGTTATCTGTTTGTCATTTTCTAGCAGCTTTTCTTTTTAAAAAATGTATTTATTTGGTAGAGGGTTTCACTATGTAGCTTGGACTCCTAGTGATCCTTCTATCTCAGCCTCTCCAGCACTGGAATTACAGGTATGTGCCACCACACCCAGTTTGTGGCCAGTTTGGCACAGGGCTGGCACAGCACGTGGTACTGGCTATTGAACCTGGGTCCTTGTGCTTCCCAGGCAGGCGCTTAGACCACTGAGCCCCTCTAGCCCCTCTAGCTTTTTTTGGATGTGATGGTTATTGCTGATTGTTCTACTTTAGCGGAGGTGGCATAATTGTTCTAACCAGCTGTTTTTCCTAGTATATCAAGCCTGAGATTGCCAACGAGTCATAAAAATGCTGCAGGCTGGTGCCCAAAAAACCAGGGGGTGGGCAAGCAGGCAGCAACTACTCATCCCCAATAAACTGAAAAGATAGGATTTTGAGCAAGACCCCAAACCCAAAAGCCAGCTACATCTGGAAGATAGCTCTGAAAAGCAGTCATTTCCTAAAGGTTTTAAATCCTAGCAATAAAACTACCTGTCATGGGCAGTTTACATATATCAACCAAGGAATTAGACTAAAAAAAAGATACCTAGGAAATGAGAAGACAAACAAAATACAAACCCAGACTTCCGGCGCACGACAGGCAAACCGAGGGGCAGTGAAGCAGAGGAACCTGGAAGCGGCCGACCTCGACTCTGAAGTGGTAGCTGCAGAAATGATAAGGGAGAAGAACGAGGCCCTAGAAGAAGATCAGGTCTGAGCTGGTGACCCTGATGATGGGCCTGGTGACTCCAGAGCAGATACAGATTAAAAAAAAAAAATAAAGGAGCTTAGGAATGTGATGGAAGCCGTGAACTGGCAGCTTAGGAAAGAATGGAAGTCGTGAAACATTTAAATAAATATTCCAGCAATGAAACCCTCCACTGAGTGTAGGTCCCCCAGAACAAGCCAATGGGAGGACAGAATTTTCGCTGTAGGAGACAGGACTGAGGGTAGCAATCACGAAAAGAAATATTTCTGTTTTTATTTTTATTTAAGTATTTATTTATTTATTTATTTTTGTCTTTTTGAGACAGGGTCTCGCTATGCAGCTTAGATAGGCCTTGAGCTCACCTTTGTAGCCCAGGCTGGTCTCAAACCCACACTGATTCTCCTGCCTCAGCCTCCCAAGTGCTGGGATTATAGGCGTGTGCTACCATGCCCGGCTTTCTGTTTTTATTTTTTAAGGACTACAAAATAGTAATAAAAAAGCAGCATTAGAAACGATACATACAAAATTACACTAAACAAAGTAATAAGAATTCAACAGTGGGTACTGTATTGCATGATGTTATCTTCAAGTTCGTTGTTTAGGTTACCAGATATAAACATGCAAAATAAATATTTCTTAAAAGTAGCAAGGGGCCCTGAGAAATCAATCCAGCAGCTGCTATGTGATGCAAAGAATAACATAATATTGATTGGAGCCAATGCAAAAACAGGAGACACCACAAATACATAAAAAGCCTGTTCATAGAAGGGCAGAAAAAATGGAAAAAGAATTTGACATATAGCTAAGTAAAGCATATAAAACTTTAATTACTTATGACCAAAAAAACTCTACACCATGGAATATAATAAGATCACAGAAGTTCAACACAAGAATAGACTATTAAAAGTTACTAGAGAAAAGAAACAAGTTGCCTACAAGAAAGCTCACCAGAATAACAGCAGGCTTCTCAGTGCAAATGATCAGGTCCAGGGGAGCTTGGAGTGAAGTTTTTTGAGCCCTTACAGAAAACCACCTCCAGGGGCCACGGAGATAGCTCTGTGGCATAAGTGCCTGACTAGCAAGTGCAAGGTTGTGAGTGTGAACCCCAGTCCTGCAAAAAAAAAAAAAAAAAAAAAGAAAACCACCTCCAACCCAGATTGGTGTACCCTTTACAAACCTAACCTTCAACATTGATGGACAAGTAAGATGCTTCCATGACAAAGAATAGCTGAGGAAATTCATGGCCATGAAACCAGGACTCAAAATTGTGCCGAGGTATGTTCTCTAAAGACATAGCAAGGATTACAACTCCATCATCCTGAGCAGAATGAATCCACCATGCAAGGCGAACAATTAAACAGAGGGAGGAAAAAGGGGAGCCAACAGCAGCAAACTAGCATGGCAAGGGTGGAACCAGTACACGTCAATTATAATCATCAATGTTAATGGTCTCAGTTCACCAATCAAACGAAATGGACCAGCAGAGTGGATCAAGAGACAAGATGCAGCCACAAGCTGCCTAAAAGAAAATGTACAACTCAAAAAGAAACTGATAGCTGAAAGTCAAAGGTGGTTAGAAAATCGTATTTTACTTGACAGGAACCTGCAAGGGTGCAGAGGTGACAGGAAACAGTTTTGAAAGGAGTAAAGGGAAGGTCCGGGGTCCTAAAACATGGTAGCCGTGAGGCAGGTTAGTGGCCTGAGTCCTGTGCTGACCACTCACACACACACACACACGCACACACACACACACACACACGCATGCACGAGCTGTTAATACCCACCCACTCTACAGGTCTGTGGTGAGGATGAAGTGGGTTCATTCCCACAAAGTGCTAAGAAGGATGCCTGGCCTACGCAGTGTTTATCTCACTTAGCAGAATCTCCACGTTTGTCCTCCCTGAAGGAGCTGAGCCAGTAGTTCATTCTGTAGGATTTTGTGAGTTCTTCACTGTGTCAGTATCGTGCCTGGCTTCCTTCTGCTAAGAAATCTCTAGGGCTAATGCATGTGTTTACCAAACACCATCTGTGCCAGCTGTCCGAGGGGCAGAGGGCAGTTGGCCCAGCCTGGCCCTCAGAAAACCTGAGAGCAGGAAATGTGTTGTATTCCTTGTTTGCATTTATTTATTTATTTATTTGCTGTTTTGATTTTTGTTTTTTTGATACAAGGTTTTTCTGTGTAGTTTAGGCTAGTGTTGAATTCACCATATATGTGTTGTATTCCTTGTTTGCATTTATTTATTTATTTATTTATTTATTTATTTATTTATTTGCTGTTTTGATTTTTGTTTTTTTGATACAAGGTTTTGCTGTGTAGTTTAGGCTGGTGTTGAGTTCACCATATAACCCAGGCTGGCCTCAAACTCACATTGATCCTCCTGCTTCAGCCTCCTGAGTGCTGAGATTGTGGGCGTGAGCCACCACACCTGGACTTGGTGGCCAGCTCAGTGTGCCTGGGGGGTGGGGTGCAGCCGGTGCCCTGCTATTTTTTTTAAATGTATTTAGTACAGGGTTTTTAGGGGGTCTCATTACACAGATCAGACTCGTATAGTGATCCTTGGTACACCGGGGGATCGAATGCCCTTGCATCTGCCTAAGCAGGTGCTTTAATCTGCTGAGCTATCTGGTCAGCCCTTGCTATTTGTTTTTTAAAGGGTGGAATCTTTTTACTTTTATTTATTTATTTATATATTTATTTATTTACTTATGTTATGGCTGGCTCAGCCTGCCCTGGGGGTGGGGCTGGCACAGGATGTGGTGCCAGGGATTGAACAACAGTCCCTGTGGCTGCCTAAGCAGGTGCTTTAGACTACTGAGCTATCCTGCTGGCCCAGCTATTTGCTTGTTTTTAATAGTAGTTCATATCGGTTTAGAGGAGAACGTGGCCTAAGTGTTTTGGAATAAAAAGAATACAGTAACACAGCTTTCTACTGTATAGTTAAGTGTTTTCAAAGCATTTGAGTTTGTTTGGGGTGCCAGGGGATTGAACCCAGGGCCTTGTACGTGCCAGATAAGCCATGCGTGGACCCTTTCCCAGGCCTTGCTTCTCTTCCCGATGCCTAACGAGTTCATGCTGCTCATCGGCAGCCCTGGGCCCAGTCGCCCGCACAGCCTGGCCCTGGGCTCACGTGCCTGTGCCCAGCATCTGACCCTGGCGGTTGCTTCCTGCCAGCAGGCCTCCTCTCACCCTGAGCACCGGCTGCTCTTCGGTTGTCTTTCCTCACCGTGCCTAGATTTTGCTCTCTTTCAGCCTTGGCTATGTTACATGTTTTCTTATCTTCTAACACCATTTCCTCACAGAAGGAAGTTTAATATTTTAGCCCCGTGCACAGATATCTCTGAAAGTCCACTGCGTCTCGGTCCCACACAAAGGCTCGGGCCTCCTCTGTTGTTTGGCTGCTAACCCTGGGAGATGCTCCATTTATCAGCTCCCCATCATTGCTTATCTAGGGTTCTGTGGATCTGCACCCAGGTTTAGATGACGAAATCGGTTGATTGTGGCTCTGGCTTCAGTTCCTTTGAGGTCTGGTTGGTCCAAACTGTTCAGCTTTCCCAAGAGCATATGCTATTGTGGAGAAATAGGATGTGTTTTGTATCACATGTGTTTTCTATTTGTTCCTAGTGGATGCCAGGGAGATAGCTCTGTGGCTTAAGGGCCTGCCTGGTAAGTGCAAGGTCCTGAGTTTGATTCCTAGTACCAGAAAAATGTGTTGTTTGTTCCTAGTAGAAGCCAGTTAGAGCCCAGCTCCATAGAAGCCACTGTAAAATATCCCACACAAGCCATATCTGTCTAAAACAAGATGGGAACACATTCGCACCTATGAGGTTGATGAGCTGGGGTGGGGTGTTCCTTAGCAACAAGGCCGAGCTCTCTCTGCTCGGGGTTCAGGCAGGAAGTAGATATTGGCTTGGTGGGGACCTCGCCTACTCCCTGTCGTGTGCAGTGGTGGCACAGAACGGGCACCAGGAGCCGTCTGCCCCTCTGCTGCCCAGCGCGCCCACCCTCGGACCCTCAGGGTTTGCCTCCATGAGTCTGTGCTGACCTCACGGCAGGTTTTCTTTGCTGTTGGAAATGTCTCTCCTCTCTTCCGCCCTTCCTCCATCTTGGGAAACCGGCCTTCCTGAGGAGCTGGGCCCTTTTCAATGAGGCCATTCGGAGGAGAAAAGATGGAAGTCGTTCAGCTTTGAGTTAACTTGTTGGAAATTCTGTTTGCCAGTGTAACCCTTACACGCTGGATCGTCGAAGATTCCTCTTGCTGTGCCAACTGGGCCTGGCTCTGGCCCGCTCACTCTTGTCCCCGGGTTCCTGGGCAGCTTGAGGACTTCTTGGCGTCACGCCCTTGCTCACTCTGATTTCCTGCCGCTGGCGGGGACCCCGCACACTTCTCCAGATCCTCGCAGTGCTCGGGGTGCTGTTTTCCCTGGACACAGTGGCACGCGCAGGGGCACACAGTTGCTATGGTAACAAGCCTTCTGGTGACGCAGATGCTTCCTCCCGTGTGCTCTTCTGGGTCGGCACTTATGACCTGAGCCCTGTGACTGGCAGAGCCTTTATTTAAGGGAAGCCGGTCCTCTCTGAGCAGTGTCAGTGTCACTGCTACCAGAGAAGAGCCAGTGGCTGGCCTTGTTAGCTGCTGGGATCTCAGTCTACTCACAGGGCTCCAGATAGAGCGGTTCTTAGTTGGGCGGCCACTGAGACTGGGTGTGGTGGTGCATGCCTGTAATCTCAGCACTGGGGAGGCTGAGACAGGAGGATTACTATGATTTTGAGCTGTGTAGCAAGACTGTGTACCAAATCAATCAGTCAATCAATTTTTTAAAAAACCCTGGGTTTATTTGAAGTTCATATAATTTTCATTTCTTCTTCATCATCATCATCATCATCATCATCATCATCATCATGATCACCATCATCATTATTTTGGTTTTTAAGGTAGGGTCAGTCTCACTACATAGTTCAGGCTGGCCTTGAACTCATTACATATCGTAGGCTGGCCTTGCACTTGAAGCTATCCTCTTTCTTAGCTTCCAAGAGTACTGGGCCTATAGGCATGTACCACCTTGCCTGGCACCTTTCACTATTTCTTATAATCAAATAAAAACAGATACTGATTATCTTGAATCATATTCCTCTTTTTTTTGTACTAGGGATTGAACCCAGAGCCTTCATAGTGAATCACACCCCCAGCCCTTTTACATTTTTAAAATTATTATTGTTGTTGTTATTATTATTGTGTATTTGGTACAGGGTCTCACTATGCAGCTCAGACTCCTAGTAGTCCTGTTTTCAGCCTCCCCAGTACTGGGATCACAGGTGTGCCCCACCATGCCCAGACTTCATCACTGGCTTAGCGTGCCCGGGGGTGGGGCCAGCATGGTATGCAGGATTGGGAATACGAACTGGGGTCCCTGTGCTTGCTTAAGCAGGCGCTTAGTAAGCTGAACTATATCGCAGGCTCCCTTTTAATTTTTTTTTAAATATTAAGATAGGGAAACTAGCCGGGAGTGGTGGTGCACGCCTGTAATCCCAGCACTTGGGAGGCTGAGGCAGGAGGATCAGTGTGAGTTGAAGACCAGCCTGGGCTACAAAAGTGAGCTCAAGGCCAGCCTGAACTACATAGCGAGATCCTGTCTCAAAAAGAGCCCCCCCCCAAAAAAAAAAAAGATAAGGAAACTATTAAGTTGGCCCAGTTAGATTTGAACTTGAGGTTTTCCTGCCTCAGCCATCCACAGTGCCAGGATTACAGGTGTGTGCCATTGCTCCCAGCTTGTTTGATCGTTTTTCTTATTTTCATTTCTTACATTCTTAGAAAATAGGATGTAGGGCTATAGATTTGCTTATGTCAGGAAGATGTTCTCAGCAGGAGTGCTGTATACCTTGTATGGCCTCAGGAGGGAGGCGCAGATTGTGCGGCTTGTGATGAGGGTGCTGATGGATTGATTGATTGACTGATTGATTGATTGATCTTGATTTTTGCCACTGGGCATTGAACTCTGCCCAGCATGAGGTAATTCTTTGGGGGTTTTCTAGGACAAACTTTTATGGAAGTTCATATGTTTTAAAGCCTTTTTTTATTAGTTTAAAGATTTAATAGGATTCACATTTTCTCCGAAACTTCCAGTTTGATTTGAAAAAGCAAAGGTCAAAGTAGTATTAAATTACTGCATTTCCCGAATAGAAACTAAATAAAGAGTTAGTAAAACCCTGTTTGCAACTGGTACACAGCTGGGCCCTGCTGGGCCTTGGGGCTTGGATCTCTCCCCATCTGCTCTCCTGGGTGACAGGGAGCTGGGCCTAACCCTTGCCTTCAGTGCCCATAACTAATTTTTCTTCCTTCTTCCTTTCCTTTCTTTCGGTTTGTCATTCTTTCTTTATTCATGAGAAAGATTCTTGGTACGTAACAGTCCAGGCTGGCCTTGAACTCAGGATGATCCTCCTGCCTCAGCCTCCCTGGATGCTCGCACCCCCGACACCTGGCTTGCTTTTCTTTATAGAAGTTGGATTGGCTGTTCTTGTTTTCTTTGCTCTCCTTGGCCCTTGGCTGTACCACCTGATACTGGACTTTGATTGGCTGTACCACCTGATACTGGACTTTGATTGGCTGTACCACCTGACAGGGAGGGGGGGGGGTCCTGTGTCCACCTTTGTCAGTACTTCCGGTCATCCTGGTTCAGTGTGTGGTGGCTCAGGGCAGAACTGCTCCAGAGTCAGGAGACAGAGGTCGGAATCCAGCCCTTGCTGGTTCGCTGGTGGGCTTCTCTTCAGGGACTCAGTGTCTCCAGAGAGCAGGCTGAGTTTCTCATCTGTACACTGGGCCTGATAAATAAACAGCTTTTGACTAATGCAGAGTGTAGCAAGGCTTGAAAGATGTTATGAATCCAATGTAAGGCTTACCTTGGATAGTGTTCTAAAATAGAAGGGAGTTGAGTTCTGCTCCCTGCTGCCCACTCACCCTGGGCCTGGGTCGAACCGTGGGGTCTCGCTGCATGTGCAGTGCACCCCTATGCTCAAGCAGTCCCCCACCATGACTACCTGGAATCTTACTTGGTTTCGAGTAGGGTCTTGCTGTGTTTATTGGCTCAAGGGATCCTCTTGCCGCAGCCTCCCGAGTACTGGGACTATGTGTGTGGCCGGTGGCTAAGCCCAGCAGCCTCCCCACACCTTTTTTATTATTTATTTTAAAAAGAAAAAACAAAAACGCATTTTAATAAAAAAGCATTTTAAAAGAAGATAATGGGCGGGGGGTAACAATGGGTAATACCATTGTGTATGGTTGTCTCTAGTTACTCAAGATACAAGATAGAGGCGATTACTGGTCCAAACACTATTAGCATGAACCTTCCTTGTCAATGAACTAAGAGAAGCTACTATATAATTAACTATCTTGTACACACACATGCCTGCACACACACACACACACACATACACACACACACACACACACACACAAACGTGCGCACGCACTTGCTTTTTCCTTCTTTTCTCCTTTCCCTCATCCAGTTTCTCTTTCCTTTTGAACAATTTCTTCCCACTTGACAACGTCTATTGTATGTTTTGGATCTTCTTTACTCTTTCAGCTTCTCACAGTGGGGAGGCAATGTGATGTTCACACATGTGCGTGTGGTTTATTTCACTTCTGAGTGTGGTCTCAAGTTGCATTCATTTACCTATAAACATCTCCAGTTTATCCTTCTTGGTTGATTAATACTGCCTTGTATAAAAAAACCACATCCTTTTAATCCATTCCTCAGTTGATGGTCATTGGGGTTGTTTCCAAGATTTAGCTATAAATCTATTGCTGCTATAAACATGGGTGCAGATATGTTGCTGTGGTACGATGCTTTTAATTCTTCTGGGAGGATACTCAGAAAGGAATAACTGGGTCGAATAGAACCTCTGCTCCTAGTTTTCTAAGGAATCTCCATACTGATTTCCACAGTGGTTGCGTCGGTCTCTATTCTTGCCAACAGTAGAGAAGGTAGAGAAGGTTCCTTTTTCCCCACAGCCCTGTCAGAATTCGTTATTGTTATTGATTTCTTGATGATAACCATGCCTTCTGGGGTGGAATGAAATCTCAGTGTTGTTTTACTTTGCATCTCTAGAATGACCAGAGATGCTGAACCTTTTTCATATATTTATTCATCTGAGAAATGTGTATTCATCTCAGGTGTCCATTTTTGGGTTGGGTCTTTAAATTAGCCAAATCCTAATCTTTAATTAAACCACGCATTGTTCCTCTCAGCCCTCAAGCTTTCCTTTATGTGAACTATTGCTTCGGATGTTAGTTAGTCACTCTCCAAGCCTTTCGATAGCTGGGGCTCCTTTTCTTGGATCATGGTTAGATTGTTTGTGTCTAGTGCAGGAGCAATGGAGGAGACCTGGCTGCAGCAGGGACGCTGTCCAGCTGGGCTCTGCCTCGGGGCCTGTCCTCTGTCCGCTGCAGCCTAGGATCCATCCCCTGCACAGCTCCTGCACCTGGGCCCCGGGCGCCTTGGCTCATTGTGCCTGCGCCTGCGCATCCTGAGTCACTTATGTCCGGCTTCCCACAAAACAGTTAAGTAACTGTATACATGGGCTTCTGCCTTCTCCTTTCAGGACTTCTGAGTCTATAAAACCACCAGGGGTTGAGCAGTCACAGACAGAGCAGGTGTAATCAGCTAGGGTACATGAGGCAGAGACACGCACGGCCATGGTCCCACGCCAGCTGCTGTAGAGCTGGTGTCCCAGGGGTAGCAGAGTTCCCCGAAACACAAGCGCGAGGTGAGGACCGTAGGGTGGCCCTGAGTGCGAAGCTCCAGAACTGGGGCTGTCTTGTGATTGTGTAATTGAGACGCAGATTGATCTCTGCCAAAAGGGACAGAAATGAAAATCGCCCCCAGATCTAGACTTTTCCTTTCTGTGCAGGACCATACACTTTCCCATCCAGCACTTGGTGTGCCTGCATGTCACCCTAGTTGTCACCATCCCGGCAGTACGGGGCCTGGTGTCACACACCAGCTCCCTCTGGTGGAGTGGAGAATCTGCGTTAGCAAAGTCCTCCAGCCAGGTGTGCTTGCCGGTGTGTTCACTGCCTCTCCCTGTTCTGTTTCCGTGTGCGCGTCTCCACCCACCCACTACCCTGGACACTGTTCCTACCTCGCCCCGTGAGCTGAGTCCTGTTCCACACATCTGCCTGCACCTTCCGGCTCAGTATGAGTTCAGGGATTCATAAGCACAGCTCAGCTCCATTCATGTTCACTGCTGGGTCCTGTTTCTGAATGATTCAACCCGCGCTGTGTAATCATTCATTCCATTTGCACTGCTGTCAGTGCCTACTGGCACCGGCAGGCTGCAGTGAGAATTCTGAGGTTCTGTTGGTCACAAGTAATCCTTTGGAGTCTCCTTGACCTTTTATTTTTATTTATTTTTGTGGTGCTAGAGATTGAACCCAGGGACTTGTGCATGCCACTGAGACCACTGAGCTGTGTCTCAATCCTTTTAAGTTGTCTGTCTATCTGTCTGTCCGTCCATCTATCTGTCTGTCTGTCTATCAACTGATTTTTATTTTGGGACAGGGGTCTCATTTAGTTGTCACTACGCTAGTCTTTACCTTGTGATCCTCTTGCCTCGGCCTGCTGACTTCCTGGGATGAGAGTCCTACCTAACGGCGCTAGGCTGAGTCCTTTCATTGTAAGATCTGGTTTTTTTTTTTTTTTTTTTTTTTTTTTGCCTTTTTCAGACAGGGTCTCCCTGTGCAGTTCAGGCTGGCATTGAGTTTATTTTCTAGCCCAGGATGGTCTTCAACTTGCAATGATCCTCCTGCCTCATCTCCCGAGTACTGGAATGACAAGCGTGCCCAGCTTAGGTGATCTATTTTAAGGAAGTGAATCACGGGGTAGATAGAGATGGATGTATTAATTGGATACACACAGAAGGTCAGTGTTTAACTCCGTCTTTATGCATGGTGTTACCCAGCACTGTGGGAACTCCGTGGCCATTAGATGCAACACTTCTGCTCGGCAGCTTATGAGCCAGTAGGGTTGGGAGGCACAGCACTGTGTGACTGAGCGGCACGTACCTCCCTTTGTGTCTCATGCAGTGGCAGACCCTGCTATCTCTTTCCTGTCCCTCAGGGTACAGGCACAATCTATATCCAAAGTCATCCATCATTCTGAATGCATCAGGTCTCAAGTTTTGGTCTCCTCAGAGAAGTCAATAAGACTGTTCTTGAATTCACTGTGTAGCCCAGGCTCAACTCCAACTTGAAGCCCTCCTCCTACCTCAGCCTCCTCTGAATGCTGGGATTGTACACATGTGTCACCATACCCTGCATAACAGTCATTGCTGCACCATTAGTAAAAATAAAAACAAAAGAAAGTCACTCTCACAGTATCCACTGGATGGAAATTTCCTCTTGGGAAGGTTTTTCCCAGAAATTCTCTTGTACCTCCCTTCCCTATGCCCTGTTTTCCTGACAGGAACAGGTCTGCATCTACCCTTGAATGTATGTCTAACTGCGTAGAATCTGCTTCAGCGTCAGAGCTCGAATGCTTACAGAAGGGGCTCTCAGAGTAGGATTTCTTGGCAGTGTGAAGTCTCAGGCCTGCCCCACCCTGCTGAAATGGCAGCTCTGTGGCCCGGGGCCTGGGAACCTGCATTTTAGTTTGGGCTCTGGTGAACCCGGGAGCCCCTGCTCAAAGGATGCTAAATGGGGCTGGACAGTGGCCTCTCCTGCACCTCCCTAGCCATCCTCTTTGCTGTCATCACCCAGTCATTAATGGCAGGAGCCAGGGGCCCTGGGTTGGGGCTGCTGATGAACCTGGAACCCGTGGAGGCTGCCTGGTGACCAGGACCACAAGGGAAGCAACGCCATCCATCCTTGTTTCCAGGGTTACCTTCTTGGTGTTGATAACAGGCAGGAAATTAAAACAATCTGTGATAGTGTTTTCTTATTATCCACAGATGGTCGCTTTCAGATACGTTGAAGCGAAACATAAGTAAATATGGCCAGGAAACTTCATTACTGAAGAAAAATGATTCAGCTAGGCCAAGCTTGGAATCCTTGTTCATTTTAATGAAACGAGCTCTAGGCAGCTTGTTAGTATTTCGTGACCACACAGAGCATTAAGCCGTGTAATGGTCAATAGTTCTTTTTTTTTTTTTTTATTTAATTCTGAATGTGTAAACACTTACATGTTCAGAGTCAAATAATATATTCATGGATGTCTTATTTCCATCTGTCTCCCTTTTCTCTTGGTCCTTTATAGACTGCCATTTTTATTAGCTGTTTGATTTTTCCTTCCAGTCTTTCTGCAGATAAACACGTAAGTTTTTCTGCTGCTTTTCTTTACAGAATAATCACATTCGGCACTACAGTTTGAAAGACTTATTTCTGATTCTTTTTTTTTTTTTTTTTTTTTGTGGTACCAGGGATTGAACTCAGGAGCTTGCACTTGCCAGGCAAGCACTTATTCCACTGAGCTATCTCCCCATTTGAAAGGCTTAATTTTGAAAGTTACCTTTCTTAGGGTCTAACTAGCATTCCATGGCACTCACGGACTCTGCACACACCATGTGGGCTGGCAGGTACATGCAGCTGTGTAGCTGCCAGCACAGTGGAGACAGATCTCTTTTGTCGCCCAAAAAAGTTTCTTGCTACTCTTGCATGGGAATCCTCTCTCACAGTTTATCTCCCTGATAAAGCACCCATATGCTGTCACCGTAGTTTTTGTCTTCCTTGGAATCTCCCCCACTTAGGTACAGTTGCTGGGTGATTTCATTGTGCTTACGTTATACATCAGACTGACACAAACTGAAATAGGCGTGGCATCACTAGGAGATGCCATCTCACAGGACCACCGTTCTATGTGCAAGCTGTCATTGACCTGTTGCTCCACTGTACATGACAGGAATCCTTTCTGTGTCTCCATGTGGCTTCTTTCTCTGAGAATTGCCCTTGGGATCTGCAGCCATGTTCTTCTGCATCTTCCACTCTCTTTGGATCACTGAGTAGCCAGCATTGCTTGGGTCTTTGCTGGATGGACCTTGTCCTGCTTGCACTTTTTATTTGGAGAGCTTGTTTGGAAGTTCCAGTAGGGGAGCGCAGCTACTTATAGACCCGTGGCTGAGGAATGGTCCTCCTCTCTCGGTGTCGTCCTCTCTGGCCAAGCATGCCACTTGGGGGTGGACACAGAGGGAGCTGTGAGGGATGAAGAGGATCCTTGCCCAGCCAGCCAGAGCAGCTGAATCAACTCCCTTGATCCTTGGGGTGACAGATGTTACAGCCCATCACCCTCACATCCTATGCTTTTCATTTTGAAATTGATTTTAGACTTGAAGAATAATTACAAAAGCAATATAGTTGTCCTATGTGTTGTCTTTCCCGAAGGTCCGCCTAATGAAATACCTAATATGGCCATAGCTATAATATTGTAGTTTAGAAATTAATAAGCTGCAGTATTAGTTTAGATTTCAGTTCTTTCATTGTATTTAGTTTTATTTATCTTATCCCCTCCAATCTGATTGTTCCTCAGTATTTTCATGTCTTTTATGATCTTGATTTTTTTGTTTTGTTTTGCTTTTGGTTATATTAGGTGTGGAGCCTAGAGCCTTCAAACTAAGTGACATCTCAGCCCTTTTAAAACTTTGAGACAGGTTCTTGCTAAGTTTCCCTAGCTATGCTTGAGCTTGGGATCCTCCTGCTTCAGCCTCCCAGGATGCTCGGGTGACAGATATGAGCCACCACATCTGGCTTCTTGGTGCTTTTAAAAGAATATTTATTTAGGTGTTTTGTAGAACTGCCCTCTGTCTGTCTGATGACTGGAATGTCATTCTTTTTGTTGGGTAGACAGCAGGAATGCACAGCATCCTGTCTCACTACTGGCAAAGTTAGCCTTGGTCATTTGGTTAAGGCTTCATCGGCCGGGTATCTCCACTGTAGAACCTCATAGGAAAGTCACTGCTTTTCCTTTCCGGACTCTGAACAGGAACATTTTCATACAGGACTCATAGCTTAGCAATTCTGCCCACCTGGATTCTAAGAGTAGTAACTACACTTCACTGACACAGTCATGTGCTTGTAGAGTCCCCAGGATGTCTCCGTGAAGGTGGCACATTATTTATCCTTTTGTTTCATAGCCAGGATGATGGAGGCATAGAATGTCTTGCCTGCAGTCCTAGAGCCAGTAAATGACAGAAGCCCAGCTTTAGAGATGACATGCAGCACGTGACTGTCACCAGGGCTTAGAATGGGCATTATGCTTTCCTTTTTTGCTACAGAAAATGAATGTGTCTGGCATTTAACAGTACTCACATTCTTTAGGAAATTTCTGTTTGTCTTTACTTTCAGGACTGTTTCTTGTATGACCGAAGGCTTTTAGTACGTTCAATAGGAAGTGACATTATGTTAATGTCTTAGAGGAATCTAGGGCACTTCTGGGCACATGAAGGAGCTATTTTTGGACTTCTTTGAAAATCTGACGGAAGATTGGGGCAGAATATTCAGAACAGAAATTGCTTTTGGAGAAGGAACATTTACTTTGAGTGAGTGTTTCCCTCCCTGAGTCTAACTAGCAGCTCCTGGCAGGGCTCAGTTCTACGTCACCCGCATGGATTTATACTGCACACACCCACTTTCCCCGGCCACACTCAGGACTTTTCAGCCACAGAGTCACACGTCTGTAGCACTGGCCTGACTCAGGGGTGGTGGCTGCATCCACAGTGACTCAGGACCTGTGAGTCCTGATTCACTTCTCAGGACAGCGAGGCACTGAAGGTCAGGGCTGTGGGTGGACGTCTGCTTGCCAGGCTGTGACTCATGCAGCCTGCCTTTCTGGGGCTTCTTCTGTAGATCCCGGGTGTCCCTCAAACTGGCAGTCAACAGCAAGGTGTCTTGAGGTATCTGGTCTGCCACGCTGGGCAGGTAGAAGCACAGGGCCTTTTCCATGTATCTGTTTATTTTATAAAGGTCATGACTGTCTTGGCGTGTAGCTTTTTTCTCTTTTGACAGTAGACTGAAAAATCCTTTTGGCACCAGGTATTCACCTATATCACTATTTGGGTACCAATTCTGGGTTACCATGGCGAATCTGGGTGCCATGGTGAGTATTAGGTACTATTGCTAGGTTACCACAGTGACGATTTGGTATGGTGGCTGGGTTTCTATGGCGAAGTTGGGTACTGTGGCTGGATTACCATGGCGAAGATTGGTTATATGGCTGGGTTACCGTGATGAGGACTGGATACTAATGCTGGGTTACCATGGTGTGGATTGGATATCGCTGCTGAGTTACCATAGTGATGATTTGGTATGGTGGCTGGGTTGCCATGGTAAGGTTTGGGAACTGTGGCTTGATTACCATGGCAAGGATTAGTTAGATGGTTGGGTTACCTTGATAAGGATTGGATACTGCTGCTGGGTTACCATGGTGCAGATTGGTCTCACTACTAGGTTATCATGATAAGGATTGGATACTACTGGGATTATCATGGAGAGCATGGGGCCCTCATCCTTCATCCCCGCAAGGAGGAGGACAGGTGATTCTTGCAGTCGGGGCAATGGACAGCTTACACCTCCCTTGGGCATCATCGCATTACCTTCTGATTTACAAAGGCAATATTGAAGCTTGGTTGATGCAGTTTGTAATAAGAAGGTCTTTTGATTTTTAGATGTCTATTGTAGCTTGCCCAGATCTACAACTCACCCAAGACACTGGTGTCCCCTAAAACCTCCCCAGAGCTGTGCCTACATACAACACTGGGCTTATTTCCTTAGGAAGGTGACTGTTTAGATAATATAATTCTAATGTCCATCTACAATAACTGGGAAACTTTATAAGTCTACAAAATTATTTGGAGAATTGATAATAGACTTTAAGTTTTCTGGTTTTTTTTTGTTGATTTGGTGTTTTTTTTTTTTTTTTTTTGAGACAGGGTCTCACTATGTAACCCAGGCTGGCCTTGAAGTTATAGTAAGCCTACTGCCTCAGCCTCCTGACAGGCTTGCACCACCACACCTGGCTGCCAGAGGTTAAGATTATAGGTATATGGTTCTGCCTTCAGAATTCAGAGGGCTAAGTATTCTCTTTTCCCACATATGGCTTTCTACATATATAGCATGGAGTAAATATTAAGTGTAAGAAAGCATGAAGAGAACTGGTTTTGTCGGCAGACACCTATAACCCCAACACTTAGCATGCTGAGGCAGGAGTATTGTTATGAGTCTGAGGCCAGCCTGGGTCATGTAGTGACTATAAGGCCAGTCTGAATGAAATTGTGAAACCCTGTCTCAAGAAAGAAAAAGAAAAAGGCCCAAATGAACGGAAAAGCAAAACGACAACAATTACAACAACCAAACAAAACCTAGGGAGAGTGGAAGTGTCCTATTTCTACCACCAGAAATATCCACTTCTATTTTGGCATACCTGTTTTCTCCCTCTTTGCCCCTCGTTACCATACTGTATGTGTATTTAATCTGCATTTGCCATGTATCACTGTATCAAAGAATTTTTTTATATCATTTAAAGAAAAAGCTTCAGGTCTGGCCAAATAGCTCAGGAGATTAAAACACTTGCAAGCAGGTGCAGGGGCCAGGAGTTTGATCTCCAGGCCTGCCATGCTGGCCCTGCCCCTGGGGCGCACTGAGCTGGCAATTGAGACTGGTCATGGTGGCGCATGCCTGTAATCCCCAGCACTTGGGATGCTGTAAACAGGTGGATCACTACAAGTTTGATCTAGTAGTGAGACCCTGAACACCCTGTAGACCCTTCCCTAAAATACAATAAGTAAGTAAATAAATAAATAAAATAAAATAAAAAAGCAAATAAAAAAAGAAAAAAAATTTGGTTAATTTAAAACTAGTTTTGAATTGTATTTTCTTCTTTTTTATATTTACTATCTTTTTATATATAATCATAGTGGATTTGGGAAGTTGCATTTTTCTATAAAATTTGAAAGGTTGCTAAGGCAGGCCTCTGGTTTCAGATGTCCTGAACGATGCTATATTTGATGAAGATCATGACGAGATGGTGATTGTGAAGGACATCGATATGTACTCCATGTGCGAGCAT
>PVKN010000993.1:0-59190 GCA_004027915.1 Capromys pilorides | reverse complement strand
TTACTTCTGGACCTTTTCATGGCGCTTACTTCTGGACCTTTTCAAGCCGCCTGGAGCTGAACAGACGGTGTTTGCTTTGTTCCCTCCAGCGCCGGAGCGTGGTGTGGCTTCGGGCCTGAGAACGAAGCCAAGTGTTCGCCTCTGTTCGCGCCGGATGGCGTTAGGACCAGCGGGGAAGTCGAGGACAGGACCCCACGCCTCAGTGTCCCCGGTGGCAGAAGGGCTGCTCTCGCGGGAGGTGGCCAGCTCAGGAGAGGCTAGGGTGGTGTCGGGGTGGAAGGAGGCACCCCGGGCACGAGGAGGGAGGGAAGAGAGAACCGGCAGCTGGCCCCAGGGGAGCGCGTCTGCAGCCACAGCCCGGCATCCCAGGGCTGTGGGAGGCTGAGGCAGCAGCGTCTCCGCGAGGAGGTCCAGGCCAGCCTGGACGACACTGTGAGGCCTTTTCTCAAACGACAAACAAAAATCCTCAGAAAACAAAACTCCCTGGATGGCCTGGCCTGGCCTGGGTTTCACCCGCAAGCCATGGCGGGCAGGCCGGAGGAGCCGAGGGTTACTCTCAGCCGCAGGTGCTGGGGGGCTCCGGAGGTGCCCTGGGACCACAGAGCACCGGGGTCACGGTGGAAGGAGCCCCGGGACTGAGTCCCTGATAACCCTGGCAAGGATCCTCCACCTCGGCGGTGGTCCTGCTGGTGGCGAGGAGGCCCAGGTGCCCCCTGGCCCAGGCCAGCCCAGCCCTAGCCGTGGCTCACCCTTTCTTCCTTTTCTCTAGGTGGCTAGGCAGAAAGAAGCCAGGCCCTCCCGCACCCTCGGGCACTGACCACTGCCCCGCCAGGCCGCCCGGGTGTCTGGGGAGCAGACGGCATGGACCCCTCCCACGCCCACCGTGGCAACCCCTGCAGCCTGTAGCTTTCTGTGCCCCCCCCCGACCCCCCCCCCCCCCCCCCCCCCCCCCCCCCCCCGAGGCAGAAGACAGACCCGACCTTCGGGGGGCTCTGAACCTAAGGGTCAGGGCCGGGCCTGCCAAGGCACGAGGTGTCCAGTTCTGTTTGTCCATCTGCTTCCTGTGTCACCCCGGGTGGCTATCATCCCGGATGTCCCCGTGTTGCTCTGTCCCCACCCCTGCCCCTTCCCGGGCTGAAGCCCAAACTCCCCTCCCCCCGCGCCCCTCCCCCTCCCCCTTCCCCGCGGCCGGCAGGGGGCGCGAGCGGCGCTCGGGCCGGGAGGCGGGGCGGGCGCGTCGGGACCGTCGCCGCGATGGGACCGGAGGCGGCGGCGGCGGCGGCGGCGGCGCAGACAAAGGCGCGGGGCGCAGCGGCGGCGAGGAGCAGCGGCGGGGCCGCAGGAGCGCAGGGTGAGCGGCCAAGTGCGCGGACGGGGAGGGGACCCCGAAGTTCAGCGTTCGCTTTGGGGGTGTCCGGGAGCGCGCGAGGTCTCCACGTTCCAGACCCGGCGTGGGCGAAAGCTGCGGGGGGGAGGCCCAGACGTTCCGAATTCAGGGTGAGGGGGCGGCGCAAAGTGGGAAACGAGGGTCCCCGAAGTTGCAGACAGAGGCCTAGCGGATAAGGGGAGGGGTGGGGTCAGGGTCGAGATCTCCGGAGTTCCGCGGGCGAAGGAGGGGGACTCTGAAGTTCCAGAGCGGGGGTTGGGGAGCAGAGGGCGGACCCCGGAGTCCTGGCCTCGGAGTCAGGCGGCGGTGTGGGATCTGGGAACTTGCAGAGTCGGGTTGGCTCGTCCAGAAGTTGGGGCGCGCGTAGCCCTCCGGCCGCGTTGGGGGGTGCAGCCCACGTGGACCCCGGGTTCCTGGTTGGGGCGCCAGGGATAGGAGGTCGCCACCGGCCGCGGCCCGGGGAGTCCCGGACACTCGGGGTGTCGCCTCGCAGCCCCACGCCCTCCGCGGCGCGTGACTCGAAGAGTCGGTAACTTTCCCGGCGCTGCTGCGAGTCCTGGCAGGAGCGGCTTGGCCGGAAGGGCTTCGATTCTGGGGATCCCCGCTCCCCAACCTCAGTCAAGCCCGAGACCTGCCCGCACCTCGGGCTCGCGTTCCGGAGTCTGGGACCCGGACTGCAGCTGCCCAGTGCGGGGTGTAGGATTCGGCGAACCCCTGCCCGCCGCGAGCTCTTACTCTCCGAGCTCTTCCCCGGTCCTCTGCGGGTCTCCTGGAAGCAGATTTTGTGGTACACGGATTGCATCAGGAAGGAAGTGCAGCGCAGCTTGGCCGTCTTCTTGGGGTGGTGGACCCCGGGGAGCGGAGCGCTGTCCTCCTAATCTTGGATTCTGCCTGCCCCCTCATGGTGGGCGCCAAGACCGACCATGCATGTATATCAAGTCTTTAAATTTTAGTTTAATTTTTTCTTTTATTTTTTTTTGCGGGATCAGGGTTCGAACTCACGACCTTGCACTTGCCAGGCAGGCAGTTATGCCACGGAGCTATCTCCCTGGCCCCTAGTTTAATTTTTTGAAATGGGATCTTTGTGGCCCCTGCTGATCTTGAAGTCTAGGGCTCAAGCATCATCCTGCCTCAGCCTCCCCAGGGACTCCCAGCCTATCTCTTTATTAGCTGGCTGGGGTTTCTCTGAGGGTTTGAATTGTAATTCCAAGGCATAGTTCTGCCTAAAGTAGGTACTGAGGGGCCTCTCTGTGGGTAGAGTGTGCCCTGGTCTCCCAGCAGGTATAGGGCTGTGCCAGGGTTTTATTATTATCATTGTGGTTTCGGGGGTGCCTGGGGATGGAAGCCAGGGCCTTGGGCACGGTAGGCGAGTGGTCACCATTGAGCGGCCTCCCAACCCCGGGAATACGCTGGAGGTGCGCTTGCCTCTGGCGCAGTGTGAGAATAACGTCACCTTGGGCAGAGTGACTTACACCGATGGCCTCTGACTGAAGCCCTGGGGACGGGGCAGCTGGCCGGCCGGGACCTGCTGGCCCTGCAGCCAGCGTAGGGCCACTCACAGGGACACTCTCTCCCCAGGGCCCAGCCTGGCCACTGTCGTCCCCCTCAGGCTGCTCTGGGAGCTGGTTCAGCCCAGGCTGACCAATGTCCACAGTCAGGTGAGCTTCCAGCTGTCACATGTGGTGCTCCGCATCCCGGGAGCTGGGGTGCTGTTTCCTGACACCCTGTCCCCTGCAGGGAGCAGCCAATCTTCAGCACCCGGGCACACGTATTCCAGATCGACCCGGCCACCAAGAGGAACTGGATCCCCGCAGGCAAGCATGCCCTCACCGTCTCCTACTTCTACGACGCTACCCGCAACGTCTACCGCATCATCAGCATCGGGGGCGCCAAGGTCTGGACAGGTCCAGGTGTGGCGGGGGGGGGGGGGGACCCCAGTGACCATGTGCAGCCCCCCAGGCGCCTTGGGGACCAGGAAACCTTGAGGGTAATGTGCTCCTGAAGTGACTGGAGCAGGGGTCTCTGAGACCCTGTGCGAGGCACTGTCCTGTCATTTGGGGAGTTGTGTTCAGTACCATCAAGGTCATTGACCTTGAACTTTGCCCTCTGTACCAGGCCATCATCAACAGTACCGTCACTCCCAACATGACCTTCACCAAAACCTCCCAGAAGTTCGGGCAATGGGCAGACAGTCGTGCCAACACCGTCTATGGCCTTGGCTTCGCCTCCGAACAGCATCTGACCCAGGTGGGGGCTGGCAGGAAAGAGGGAGGGACAGGGACTCCAACGGGCTGGAATTAGAAGCCTTGCTGAGCTCCAGCTCTGCCAGCCACTTCCGTTTCCTGTTATTCCCGGTCCCCACCCTCCGCTGCCTGCTTCAGGATTACCTGAGCTGGCCTGGTGGTACACCTGTAGTCCTAGCTACTCAGGAGACCGATGCAGGAGGATTGCAAGCTCAGAGCCCGCTTGGGCGGCTTAGCAAGATGCCGTCTCCGAATAAAATGTATGAAAAGGGTTGGTTAGGCAGGCAGAGCGCTTGTGTGCGTGTGTGTGTGTGTGTGTGTGTGTGTGTGTGTGTCCCTAGGTTCCATCCTCAGTGCTGGGGGGGTGGGGGAGTCTGTATCCATTGTTTCTTTTGATGATTAGAGCTTCCGTTCTGCATAGATTCTGTCCTCTGCTTTATTCTAGAAGCATTATAATTTTCCTTTCAAAGTTAGGTCTTGAATTAATTTCTGTGGGTGGTACAAGGTAGGGCTTAAGTGATTTTTTTTTTTTTTTACCCAGCATGAGTATTGAGTTGCTTTTGGGCTGTTTTTGTTTGTTTGCTTGTTTTGCCATGCTGGGGATTAAAACCGTGAGGTTATTGTTTTAATTAATTAATTTTTAAGATCGTTTTCCTCCAATGTGTTACACTGCCTTTGTACAATTCAAGTGTGTATGCTTGTTAGAATTCTTTTCCTCCCTTCCCCCCCTCCCTCCCCAGTACTGGAGACTGAACCCAAGGCCTTTGCATTGAGCTACATCCCTAGTCTCCCCCTTTAAAAATTTTTTATTTTGAGAAAAGATCTCATCCACTTGCTCAGGCAGTCCTGGAACTTGGGATCCTCCTGCCTGAGCCTCCCACAGTGCTGGGGCTGTGGTTGTGCATGTACCACCAGGCCCTGGCTGTGCCACAGGGTATTTAAAGCCACCTCTGTGACTGTCCCGCCTGCCTACCCTGATACTTACGCTGCCCATAGGACACTGCTTTCTAAACCTTCTCTGCCTTCCGGTTTGTGACTTACCGAGATGTACACTGTTTCCAGAGTCCTACCCAAGCTGATAGAGTAGGGCCCGGGTGGGGCCCTGGTGGGGGCTGAGAGGAGGCTGCAGGGTTTGGTGACTGCCTGCTGCGCCCCCCCATATCCCCAGTTCGCTGAGAAGTTCCAGGAGGTCAAAGAGGCAGCACGGTTGGCCCGGGAGAAATCTCAGGATGGAGGGGAGCTCACCAGCTCAGCTCTGGGGCTCATGTCCCACCAGGTCAGCACCCTGATGTTGGGGAGCCTGGGTGGATGTGGGGGTCCAGACGCTGTGCCTCTGCCCAGGTCAAAACCCGTATAGGTGGCTGAAATGACACCGCTGATGGAGACACCTCCAGCCCCAGGTCAACGCACCGCTGACCTTGGTCATGACCCTTCTACTCCCACCGGTAGGTGCTCCCGAGCCCCCTGGTCAGTGCCAATGGCCCTGGAGAGGAGAAGCTGTTCCGCAGCCAAAGCGCTGACACCCCGGGCCCCACAGAGCGTGAGCGGCTCAAGAAGATGCTGTCAGAAGGGTGAGGAAAGAGGGGTGAGGGTTAGGCAGTTGAGGGTGTCAGCGTAGCGCCCCTGCCCAGCAAGGCTTCTGGAGCCATGATTCTGCTGGACCACACATTTGCTTCTGTTCCGCCCCCAAGGCGACTGACGTAACTCTAGGCACCACCCACCCGCGTTGCCCCGCCTACAGCGCGACTGGCCCGCCCCCAACCCGACATAGCCCCGTCCACCAGGCCTTTCTAGGCCTGCAGCGGATTCTCCTTGCCTCTCCGCAGCTCTGTGGGTGAGGTGCAGTGGGAGGCGGAGTTCTTTGCACTGCAGGACAGCAACAATAAGCTGGCGGATGCCCTGCGAGAGGCCAACGCCGCGGCCACCCAGTGGAGGCAGCAGGTGGAGGCCCAGCGTGCGGAGGCTGAGAGGCTGCGGCAGCGGGTGAGAGCATCCTGCCCAGAGAGCCCTCCCAGGCCTTGGTGCCTGTGGAGCCGGGACTGCGTGCCCTGTCTGCCCGAGTCAGGTCACTTCCGGAGCTTGGTGGCTCTCTTCTGAGGGTCGTCACGCCCTGTTGCTCTAACCAGCTGCTGTGCATAGTGGCGCACACCTGTCATCCCACCGCACTAGGAGGCTGAGGCAGGAGGATTAAAAGTTTGAACCCAGCCTGGGCAGCTTAGTGAGACTTTTATCTGAAAAAATGAAAAAAGATTGGAGTTGCAGCTCAATAGAGGGAAACGGTTTTGAGTTGCCCAGTATGAGGGTGAGCCCAACCACAGGGGCCAGCTCTGGGTGGCCAGGTTGGGCTGAGTGTTCTGTGGGTTCAGGTAGCGGAGCTAGAAGCCCAGGTGGCTGCAGAGCCGGCCCCTGCCACAGAGAAGGAGGCATCTGGCCAGCCCCTGGAGAAGCTAGAAGCACTGGTGAGGACCAAGGACCAGGTGAGATGGGCGTGGCCGGGGCCTGCCTGCCCTTGCTACCTGAGGGACAGGACCCCCAAGCCTCCTTTCTGTCCTAGGAGATCCAGACATTGAAGACTCAAACCGGGACACCCCGGGAAGTCTCAGATGCTGCCGAGCGCGAGGAGGTGGAGCAGAAGGTGCAGGTGTGTGTAGGTGAAGGATTATGGGTAGGACAGACAGGACAGGCCCCGGCCCCTCCCCCTCACCGTGAGTGGATCAGAGCTGGGCTGGCGGTGCAGACCTTTCAGCCCATATTCTGGGAGCCCCTGGATGCATTTTCTTCAGTATGACAGGAGCCCCAGGAGGCTCAGAACATAGGACGAGGGCCATAGGGATGGTACTTAGGTGCCAGTGACCCTGACCTGTCCCCGTGTCCCATCTCCTCCTCCCGCAGGACCTGGAAGCACGAAACTCCGAGCTGGAGCAACAGCTTCGGGCAACTGAGCGCAGCCTGGAGGAGGCGAGGGCGGAGCGGGAGCGGGCGCGGGCCGAGGTGGGCCGGGCGGCACAGCTTCTGGATGTGCGGCTGTTCGAGCTCAGCGAGCTTCGGGAAGGCCTGGCCCGGCTGGCCGAGGCCTCGCCCTGAGCCGGCGCCAGCGCCGGGGTCCAGGAGGCCCTCAGGGCTGGTCCCGCAAAGGTGGGCCTTGCTGGGCGCATGCGCTGGGCTGCGTGGCCGGGCCGGGCTCACGACCCTCTTGGGGTCCCAGGAGCTAAGCTGGCTGGCCCAGCCACACCCAGCCTGGTGGCTGCCTCAGCTTCACTGTGTAGACTCTAGGATCCTGGGCACATGCCGTGCCTACATTACATTTCTTAAGCCTGGCTGCATGTGTGGTGTGGGCGCCTGACCCTGTCACCGTGGAGACAGTCTCCCTGCTATCCAGGCTGGCCCTGGAGCTCACCCCACAGGCCAGGCTGGCCTTAAACTTGTGGCAATGCCCCTGCCTCAGCCTCCCCAGTGGACACTGTTCCGAGGTCCATGACCCCCCTCCCCCCACCCCCGGCTGTAACAGGGAAGCTCTTGGCGTAGAGCTGGGCTTGCCAGTCAGGGGCCAAGTCCGAGAACAGTGAGTGGGGAGCAGGGGTCCAGGACAAAGTCAGGCTGTGCCCCGAGCCCGGTGTCTGGAGTAGCCAGTGGTGTCTTGAAGTTTTAGGCCTACAATGGGGGTGGGGGAGCATCCAAAAAAGCCACAGCCATGTGTGAAGACCCCTTTATTAAGCAGCTGTCCTAGACCCACGCCACCCCCAGCCACACAGGCGTCTGTCCACGGGTCCCACGTGGTGGGTACTGTCTGCAGGGTGTTGTGCGGTGCTCATGCTGGCCCCAGGGCTGGCTTTGGGGTCTGGGGCGCCTGCCCCCCATGGCCTGCCCTGCTGGCCTCCTGCCGCCGCTTTAGCGCCTGTCCCACCTTCTCCTTGAAACGCCGGTTTCTCTGCTTGATCTTGGCCAGCTCGGCCCTCCGCTTGGCCTCCAGGTCAGGGTCCTGTGAGGCAGGCAAGGCGTTGAGCAGCCACCCAGGCCCACGGCCCACGGCCCACGGCCCACGGCCCACGGCCCACGGCCCACGGCCCACGAGCTCACCTTCCCCTCCAGGATGAGCTGCTTTCGCTTGTTGATCTCCTTCTTCTCGTCGAAGTGAGCCGCCTCCAGTTTCTAGGGAACAGGAAAGCTGGTTATAGGTGGCCCCACGGGGCACTCGATCCTGCGAGTGTGAGATCCTGCAGCCCCGCAGCCCTGCCGGGCGCCCCAGCCAACACTCACAATCTCACACTCCCTGCGGACCACGTTGACCTGCGTGAGGATCTGCAGCACCGAGGCCTCCTCCACTGGCAGCTCCTCCAGCTGCTTCTCTGTGGAAAAGGGACAAGTGGGGACACAGCAGGGACACGCTCAGCCCTGCCCTAAGCTCCCAGAGGCAGGCAGAATGGACTGCGGGCCTTTAGGTTTTCTTTGATACCAGGGCTGAAGCAGGGCCTTCACCAGCGTGAAGTGTTCAGCCCCCGCCCCTTGTACATGAGGCCACAGTTTGCTGAGTTGCCCAGGTCAGGTGTGCATTTGCAGCTCTCCTGCCTCAGCCTCTGCAGGGCTAGGATCGCAGGTGTGCACTACCATGCCCGCTGGCTTTTTATGTGGAGGGATTACTGTGATCCCAGCACTCAGGAGGCTGAGGCAGAAGGGCCACATCAAGCTCGCCTCGAGCTACAGTGAGACCCTGTCTCAAAAACCCCTATGTGCTGGGCTGAGGACGCGCTGCGGCTTTGCATTCTGCACCAACAGGCTTAGCCAATCACAGATCGAAACTACAAAAAAAAAGCCAAACCGCCCCCTCCTGAGTACAGGCTCTTCCTCCCCGAGCCACACCCTGCGCTACTTCCTCTCGCTCTCATTCCTCAGATGACAGCACAGCCAGCTGAGTGGGACACGGCCCTGACTGGCAGCACCTAGTCCAGGTCTCAGGGTGCTGAACCCCGCAGGTGGACACACTGCTTCATACAGAGGACTTAGGAGTTCAGGTTTTGGTGTTCCAGGGGGCATCCCAGTGCCCATTTCCCAAGGGGAACAAGGGCCAACTGTTCATTTCTGTGCACCGACAGCCTTTAAAATCAAAGCTAGACACAGCAGTGTGGCCCGCAGTGGTGCGGGACCCAGTTATCGGGCAGACCGAAGCGGGCGTCCCGTGAGCTGGAAGCCAGGGCTGGGCTGGGCAGCACAGCAAGACCCCACCTTCTCCCAGACAAGCCACAGCAGCGGCAGCTTCTGACTCGAGTCACACATGGCTCAGCGCTTGGCCGGCCTGGCCTGACCGCTGCTGTCACTGGTCTTGGGGGTTGCTGTGCACACCGGTCTGAGACCGCTCCATGGGGAGATCTGAGCCGAAGACCCTTGGGGGTGGCCTGCCCCACCCACCCCACTCACTGATCTGCTCCTCAATGGTGTGCACCAGGTGGATGTCATACTGTGTCACCAGTGTGATGGCCTGGCCCTGTCGCCCTGCAGGTAGGACATAGGACATGTAGTTACAGTGTGGCTATGGGACCTGCGACTGGGCAACCTGTGGAGTGGGCACTGGGGCAACAGCTCTGCTGCCAGCCTGGCCTTCCCCACAGGGTTGGGAGAGGGAGAGGGGGAGGGGGGAGAGACATGGCTGCCTTCCCTTTCTGGCACGGCTGCCAGGGAGCCTAGGCTAAGCACCATCAGGCAGGCGCTGGGGGGCTTCAGCCTGGATCTTTGCACGCCAGTTTCTCTGTCCTCATTTTTACCACAGTCACCACAACCTGCTGCTTGTCAGATGACAGCCCAAGGTCAGGGTCAGGATGGAAGGACTAGTGACTACCTTGGCCTCTGGGGTTCTGGGGATGCTGGGGTGGAGCCCAGGGCCTGGCTGTGCTCCGGAAGCGCTCGCTGCCACCGCTGCTCTGCTTCCGAAGAGCCTGCCCACCCCAGGCTGGTGGCCATGCCTGCTATCATGGGCCACATGCCACCCCAATGTGACTGGACCTGCTGCTGGCTCACCTGCACGGGCCGTGCGGCCGACCCGGTGGATGTAGATCTTGGGGAGCCCGGGAGTGTTGTGGTTGATGACCACCTGCACCGTGGGGATGTCCAGGCCCCTGCAGGCAGAGGCTGCTCAGTGGGGAAACTGAGGCTGTGCTTCCCCTGGGTTGACTGGGCAGTGATGCCAGAGCTGCCCGCCCGGTGCCCAAGAGCCTGACCCTGGGCTGCTCACCGGGAAGCTACATCCGTTGCGATCAGGATCCGGTAGATGCTGGACTTGAACTTGGCCAGGGCTGCAAAGCGCTCTTTCTGTGTGGGCAGGAGGGCAAAGGGTTAGAGCGGCAGGACCCGTGGGCGCCGGGTGCGGGGGCCCAGGATCACAGGCTGTGCCCTGGGTGACATCCTTGTCCCCGCTCCTCCCTGTTCCTGGCCACCATGGGGCAAGCAGCTCTGCACCCGGACCCTCTCCACCTGGAGCTGCCTGTCTGTGGCCTCAGTTTCCTGAACTGTGAGCTAAAATAAATCTCTCTTCTCCTGCATCAGTGTCGGGTGTTTTGTCCTAGGGCAGCCCCTGTGCCCTCGGCTTAGGTCTAACGAAGCACAGGCCCAGGTGGCAGGTGGGAAAAAAGAGACGGGGCAAGAGGGCCATGCCCAGCAGTGACCATGGAGACCCGGGACCCCTGCTGGGCTCCCTGCGCTCCGGGAGGCTCAGGTGGGAGCATCACACCCTCCAGCCCAGCCGGAGACCCTGGTTCAAGGCAAAAGTCAAATCCAAAGCAAACAAGCCCAGCAGATGCAGGGGTCTGTGTCGGGCTGAGACTGGGGGCACTGGGGCGCCCCTCACCTGCTTCGTCCCTCACCTGCTGCGTCCCTCACCTGCTTCGTCCCTCACCTGCTTCATCATGGAGTGCAGCGCCACCGTGGGGAAGTTGAATTTGCGGAGCATCATACACAGGATCTGGCAGGTCCTGGAGGGACAGAGGTGGCCGCTGACCTGTCCTGCGCCCCAGACACCAAGCAAGGTGGCCTTGCGCAGCTTAGAAACGAGAAGAGATACCAAGCGCAGGAGCGCGATCCCAGCACTCTAGGAACTGCGTACTTAGTGCAGCCTGAACTACGTAGTGAGACCCCTGCCTCAAAACGCTGAGCCGAAGAAACGAGCCACGAGGAGAGGTGTGGCGCGCCAGAGTCCGCTGCGCTTCTGCTGATCCCCCCCAGACCTGAGGCAGCACGGCTTGGGGGCACAGCACTCGCCTAGTGTGCACGAGCCCCTGGGTTCCACCCCTAGAACTAGGACTGGGGTGGGGAGTGGAGGTACTCAGCAAGCACCAAGCCCTGAGCTCAATTCTCAGCACTCTGCAGGTCCCCAAAGTTCCCAGCAGCTCGTGAGCCACAGAGGCTCTGCCACACCCAGGGCCTCACTGCACCTGACCCCTGCCCTCCCAGTAGCCTGGCCTCTGTCCTTCTACCCTGACAACCTCCCTGAACAGCCTGTGGAGGGGCCACACCAGCGTGGCACACTGGGCACCCAGGGCAGCCCTCAGTGGATGGACGCTACTTCCTATCCAAGGCCAAAGCCAACCCAGGGGCACCACGGGGAACCCTGACCATGGTAAGCTGGTGGGGGCCACAGCGCTGTAGGGGCCTCCTGGGCCTCTGTGCAGGACGAGCCCAGGCCTGGCTCCCGGGCTAGGCAAGGCTGGTGCTCACTTGCACGTGTTGGTGAAGATGATGATGGACCAGTCCTCGTGCTCGTCCTGGAAGCTCTGCACCAGGTGCACCAGGTAGGCGTCCTTCACCTTCTCGGGCACCAGCAGGTAGCGCTGGTCCAGCTGCTCCACGGTGCGGACCCTGGGGAGGGGAGGCAGGCCTCAGCTTCCTCCCTAGTCACCGTAGCCCCCAGTCTGCCCTGACCCGCCCTGCCGGTGCCAGGGGACTCACGGGGCCTGCGCCTCCCAAAAGAAGGGCTGGTTGGTGGCCAGGCCCTGCAGCTCCCGCAGTGTGTCAGTGAGCGTGGCGCTGAAGAGCAGCGTCTGCCTGCGCACCGGCACGGCCGCCAGGATGGTCTCCAGGTCAGCCGTGAAGTCCGTGCAGCCCTGCTCCAGGAGCCGGTCCGCCTCATCCATCACCTGGGGTGGGGGTGGGGCAGAGCTGGGAGCCATCCGCAAGGAGCCTGGCTCCTCCTGGGGTCCCTCCGCACCAAGGTGCCACCCAGCCATCTGCACCAAGACTGGCTTCTTTCTTGTAGGTTCCTGAACTGGCCCTGTCACTGTTTCTGACTCCTCCCTGGACCATCTTGGGGACCCATGTTCCTGAATGGATGATGGGGTACCCAGGCTCCTGCCCTGGCCCCAGGGCCGTCAGCTTACCAGGAAGCGGATCTTTTTGATGTGGAAGGTGTTGGAGCTTCGGAGGTGGTCAGCCAGGCGCCCTGGCGTGGCGATCACCACGTGTGGTTTCCGGGAGAGCTCCAGGGCCTGGGCTACCATGTCTGGGGGCAAAAGTGGTGGGTTAAGGTTGGCTGGGGGCTCTGGAGCCACAGGGGCCCCATGCCCAGTGCCTGCCCAGATGCTGGACGTACCCATGCCACCAACGATGATGCAGTCTTTCAGGCCCAGTGGCTTCCCCAGCACCCGGAACTGCTCTGCAATCTGGTAGGCCAGCTCCCTACAGGTGGTGGGAAGGCAGGTTGGGTTGGGTTGGGGGCGGCAGTTCTGTGCCTGCCTCCCTGTCTGAATGTCACCTGGGGCGCCTCCCTGAGCTCTGGCTTCTCCTCTGCCCGCTCCTGCACATGCCCTCGGGATAAGAGCTCGCTTCCACCTGGCACCAAAGCCCTAGGCAAGCTGGCTCTACTGTGCCAGGCCCCTGAGCCTTTTAGCTTCACCTTTCCGAAGCTTTGCACGCAAGTCCCTCTGCCTACAGTGCCTGGGCCGGGAGCCTGCTGGGAGCTCCCATCTGGCTAGCACTTGCCCTGAATGCTTTCTGTATTTAGGACAGGGTCTACAGGGTCTCACTAGTAGATCAGACTCACTGATTCTCCTGTTTACAGCCTCCCATGCGCTGAGATTACACGTGCACAACACCATGCCCAGTCTCAATCACCATCTCAGCGTGCCCCGGGGACAGGGCTGGCATGGCAGGCCCGGGGATCGAACCCCGGGCCTCTGTGTCTGCCTAAGTAGGTGCTTTAATCTGCTGAGCTATTTGGCCAGCCTTTGCCCTGAATGCTCTCTGCTCATGCATCTTGTTCAATTCTGCAACACCAGTAAGACACACACCTGATTTTCCTCTCATGGGGAAAGTGCTAAGAGAGGTCAAGGTGCTGGCCTGTGTCTGGGCACTGGTGGGGAGCTCACCTGGTAGGGGTCAGGACGAGGCAGAAGATGCCATAGGGATCCTCCGATAGTTTCTGCAAGATGGGCAGGACAAATGCAGCCGTCTTGCCGCTGCCAGTTTTGGCACAGCCCAAGCAATCCCGACCTGCACAGAAGGCAAAGCTATGTCAGTGCATGCCAGGCACAGACAGCTGGTGCCCTAAGCACGAAGTTCCATACTGACGATTGATTGATGGGTGGCGGGGATTCCGCCAGAACTTCATGTGCTGGGCAGGCGCTCTACCACTGAGCCCCAGCCCACTGACAGCTAGTGTTGACAGCCACAATGTACCCAGCCTGGGACTACGCCTTTTCTGTTCTGGCACTCACAGCTCTCCACTGGGGCAACTGACAAATTTAGCGAGGAGAGAGGCTGTCACAGTTCCCCCTTGATAGGTGAACCTGAGGCTCAGAGGCCCGCCCAAGACACAGGCGGTGAGTCGCAGGTTCAAGTGGAACTCACATCCAGCTGGCAGATGTGACTCACCGACACCTCCTTTCCCAGAGCGTCTGAACTCGGGGGACCTAGAATTTCCGACCTCGATCTGCACCCTGTATGCCCTGTTGATCAGTTTTGCTGACCTGGTCCCTCAACTTGTCACGTCCCAGGTTTCCCGTGGGCATCTCTTTAAGGGGAAAACTTAGTTGGGCCAGAAGAGTAAGGAGAAGCGCAGCCCCAGGCCCACCGAGGCCTGGATTTACAGCAATTCTGGCAGCATCCCTTTCTAACTGTAAAGTGCCCGGTTCTGCCGGTTTTTGGCAATATTACCGATTAGTCGTTCGAACTTGGGAGTCTAAAAATATTTGGGAGATGACATCGCTCACGTGCATACACACAGAGTCAAGCGTGCAGACTAAATGCCAACACTGCCCAACCGGCCGCAGGAGCCCGGGCTTGCCCGTGACACCCGAGGGTGCCCCTCACGTCCTGGGACCTGCCTGGGCAAACGCTACGAGGAGGAAAAGGAGACAAAAAGATCGGAGACGCTTCAAGAGAAAAGTTTCAGACCACACTCACCTTCCAGGATGGCTGGAATGCAGCCGAGCTGCACGGGCGTGGGCTCTTTCAAGCCGAGCTGCCGACATTGTTCCACTAGCCAAACCGATAGCCCAAGTTCTGTAAAGCCTCCCATTCTCTCCGGCAGCCCGGAGGCCCTTTGAGTACTGCTTCCGGCACGTAAATATGACGTTTCCGAATTATTTCCCGTTTATTGGATCGGCTTCCTGTGTGGTCCTACCTACACCAGCTCACTTGACCAATCGCAGCTTTGACCACATCTCTCTGTAGTTCCCGAATTCCACATGCTCTCAGGACAAAAAGAAACTATAATTCCCACAGTGCCTTGTGAGACGCGTTTGCGTATCCCGCCCCTCTGGCCCTGTATAACAGCCTCCCATTGGCTGTCAATGCCACTCGAAGCAAGTAAACTACATTTCCCACAGTGCTCTGTGATGGGACCTGAGTTTCCGGCCGACGTGTCTCTCCGGAAGAGCGGCGGGTAAGGCGACAGCAACATGGCACCTCCAGCCCCCGGCTCGGCCCCCGGCACGTCTGGGGAGGTGGACGAGTTGTTCGACGTGAAGAATGCCTTCTACATCGGCAGCTACCAGCAGTGTATCAACGAGGCGCAGCGGGTGAAGGTGCGGGCGCGCTGGGGCGGGGCCCTCAGGAGGCGGGGAGGCTTCCTGGCGGCCGGGCTGTTGCCCCTCTGTCTCTAAAACCGGGTCCCCTTCTCGCGCAGTCTTCTGCACACACTTCTTCACAGTCAGGAATGTGCACCTTCCGGAACAAAGCAGTAACCTTGTGTGTTCTTTGTTTATTTTACTGATAGAGTTGCTCACGGCGCGTCCTGAACAGCATCTGAATAAGAGGAATGCTTATGTCACCGTAATAATTTTTTAAAAAATTTTTGAAGGGCCGGCCAAATAGCTCAGCGCATTAGAGCGCCTGCAAACAGGCGCAGGAGCCGGGGGCTCGATCCCCAGGGCTGCTGTGCCGGCCCCGCCCCCGGGGCGCGCTGAGCCGGCAATCGAACCTGAGCATGGTGGTGCACGCCTGTAATCCCAGCTCTTGGGAGGCTGTGGACAGAAGGGTCACTACGAGTCTGATCTAGTAGTGAGAACATCGTGAATATCGTGTAGACCTTTCCCTAAAATGCAAAGTAAATAAATAAGTAAATAAATCCTTCCCTAAACTACAAGATAGATAGGTAGGTAGATAGATGATAGACAGACAGATAGGTTTTGAAATGGGAGTGTCGCAATCTTGCCCAGGCTGTCCTTGAACGCCTGGGTCCAAATTATTCTCCTCAGTCTGCCTCTCAGCATCCCAAGTTACAGCATTAAAGATGTGAACCACCACCCTTGTACATGATGGTTACAATCATCTGTCTTACCCTAATCTCAGTACCCATAAGATAAGGACGTTTGTTTGTCTTTGTTTTCTGGTGAGAATACCAAGTTTTCAGTTCGAGAAGTGGCTTTCCCACTGTTACAGTTCTAGACCGTTCCGGCTATTTCCCAAAGCCCGCTCATTCATTCTTGTTTTAGCTGAGATTGATATGAATCAGATACTTTATCCTGCTAGACTCAGGAACAAAATAGACAAAATTCCAGCTCGTCTAAAATGTTGGCCTAACCCTGGTGTGGCGCAAGCCTGCAATCCCAGCACTCCTGGGGGCGGGGGCACTGAGGGAGGAGGATCATTGTGAATTGAAGACCAGCCTGGGCTGTGGAGTGAGCTCAGGGCCAGCCTAAACTGCATAGCAAGACCCTCTCAAAAAAAAAAAAGAGCCCCCTCCCCCCAAAAAAACTTGCCTTGGTGGTGGGGGAACAAAGTCAACCTAGCAACAGAAACAAACCATGAACCAGAAAATGAAGATAGGAAATGACAAGAGAATGGTGTGCTAGGTGACGCACGGCCATTTGAAGGCTGAAAAACAGCCCATCAGGGCAGGGGCCACCCAGGAAGGGTCTGACATCAAAAGGAGGAGCAGTGGGGAATATTTTTTGTAAGATTCCTTTAGGATGTAGCTATTGTCACTCGTGACCTCAGTACTGGGGATTGAACTCGGTAGCTCTGAGCCACATCCTCAGCCCTTTTTAAGTTTTCTTTTTTTGGTGTGGAAGGGCACTCCTTGCAGCAGTTTCACTATGCATTTCTGGCTGCCTTTTTTTTGTTTGTTTGTTTTAAATATTTTTAAACTTTATTTATGCTATGGTTGGCTCAGCCTGCCTTGGGGGTGGCTGGTGCAGCATGTGGTGCCGGGGATGGAACCATGGTCCCTGCAGTTGCCTAAGCAGGCGCTTTAAACCATTGAGCTATCTCACCAACCCCTTCTGGCTGTCTTAGAAGTCACTTCATAGCCCAGACTAGCCTCAAGCTTGCCTCGATCCTCCTGCCTCAGCTTCCCCAGTGCTGGGATTACAGATGAGTGCCACCATACCCGGCTTAGTTTTCATTATGAGATAGGTTCTCCCTGAAGTTGCCTGGGCTGGCCTGGCACTGGCCATCTTCCTGCCTCAGCCTCCCAAAGAGCTGAGATTACAGTTGAGTCGCTATGCCTGGCTTGTTACTGTTAACCTTGAGGCCAAGCTGTCAGGGGAACACGTGAGGACACAGATGTGTGGCGGGGCTTTGGGTCACAACTGAAGTTCCTAAAACAGTAAGCTGAGGGTGCAGCCCAGTGGCGAGTGCTTGCCTGTCCCACGTGAGGCCTCGGCTTCCGTAGAAGCAACGACAGGAGTGAACACATAATCATGCTTGAGGTGGGCACCGAGGAAGGAGGGACAAAGCACTGAGGTGGAGAATGGCCCACCTTGCTTCGCCTGGGTGTGGCCAGGTGGCTCAGGCTACCCTTCCCCCCAGTGCTTTTGACCTTGGCACTGAAGTGTGAGGAATGGGTGACCTTGGAGGTGCCAAGGTGGGTCTGAGTTCATGATGCTCCAACATAAAAGAAGAGTGGAGCCGGTTGTGGTGGCGCATGCCTGTAATCCCAGCACTTGGGAAGCTGAGGCAGGAGGATCGGAGCGAGTTAGAGACCAGCCTGAGCTGCAAAAGTGAGCTCAAGGCCAGCCTGAGCTGCATAGTGAGACCCTGTCTCAAAAAGACAATAAATAAATAAATAAATGAAGGGTGAGAGTAGCTCTGTGGAATTTGTGCCTGGCGTATGGCCCTGGGTTCCAGCCTCCACATGTACACATGCATATGCACACACACACACACGGCCCAAACAAAATCTCCCGCTGTAGGATGCTGCTAGGATATGTAGAAGCAGTATTTCCTTGATCATACTTTATCTCTGCCGGGTTGGTGGCACACGCCTGTCATCCCAGCACTCGGGAGGCTGATGCAGGAGGATTGCTGTGAGTCGGAGGCCTCTGGGATGGTGAGAGAATCCACTTCTGTTATCTTTTTTTTTTTTTTTTTTTTTTTGTCTTTTTGAGACAGGGTCTTGCTATGCAGTTTGGGTTGGCCTTGAGCTCGCTTTTGTAGCCCAGGCTGGTCTCCAACTTGCACTGATCCTCCTGCCTCAGCCTCCCAAGTGTTGGGACTACAGGTGTGTGCCACAATGCCAGGCCACTTCTGCTACCTTTAAACTGCATCTGTCACCCTTCAGCCAGCCGGGAGCCCCTGGTTGGTCCCCTGTGTGCAGCCCTGGTGCTGTCCTCTGTGCTGTCGGGTGTCTGTCAAGCACCCACCAGGTGGCAGCACCACCTGGCTCCTGGCCACCATGGGGCAGCTCTGCTGTGTCCCTGGGGCTTCTGGCTGCAGCCCCTACTCATGGCCAGGCCTCCCAGTGTGCAGGTGGGGACCCGGCCGGAGAGGGGAGCGCAGCCTGGGGCACCACAGCCCTCAGCGAGGGCTGGAGCCAGGACCCCCAGGACGTTTCAGCTGCAAGGGTGCTGCGGCCGCCCTCCCTGCCAGGTGGGAAACACACTTGGTGCTCGTTCTGTTTGGGGCAGGGCCTCTCCCCAGGAGGCATGCGCAAGGGGATGGTGTGTGACGGGCAGCGGGCTTGGGCAGGAGGTGACCTGAAGCTCCAGCTGCACGGGTGGCACCGCCTCCATGGACCTGAGGTCTCCTTGGCCTCCCGCGTGTGCAGCGACCCAGGTGGGGCCAGCAGCTCCCACCGCGGAACCCCAGAGGTGTCTCCTTGCCTGGTGCCTTGGGCGCTGCTCTGCTCCTCGTCACAGTGCTTCCTGGCCAGCAGGTGCTCTGCTTGTCGCTGCCTTTGTGTGCTCCTCATTCCGGGGGGACGCTGTGTGCCTTTCACAGTCCAGAGGGCTGAGCCCAGGGCCCCTGCACCCAGCTGCAGCCCCGCCTGCCCTTTCTACCGTTTTGGTTTGAGTCAGGGTCTCACTGAGTTCCCTGCTTGGGCGCAGTCCTGCCGCGCTCAGCCTCAGCCTCCCAGTTTGTGTGCAGTCCCTGAGGCCTGAGCTTCCCTCAGCCGAGGCCTGGGGCACGGTCGCTGTCCTTATTGTCCCACTTCCCCTCCCCCAGCCCCCCCAGATCTGAGGTTCATCCAGATAGAAGACCTGTTCCACGTGACAGCCATGAGGCCTGGGCAGAGCGACCGGGCCTCTTGGTGACCCTGAGCTGAGTCCCGGGGGCCGGGTCTCCTACACCTGTGACGGGAGCACATTCACTCCCAGGCGGGGGAGGGGCTGCATGGCCACCCGGTGCCAGGCTGCGTCCTGACCCTCCCACCTGTGTCCCTGCAGCTGTCCAGCGCGGAGAGGGAGGTGGAGAGGGACGTCTTCCTATACAGAGCGTACCTCGCGCAGGTGAGTGTGGGCAGCAACGGGCCAGCCAGCCTGGAGGTGGGGGTGGCCGGCGGCAGCGGCCCCTTGGAGGTCCAGTTCCTGGACAGCTAGGTCTGAGGCCCCATATGCTGGCTGTGCAGTCTGGCTGGCAGCCCCTGCTGGCCTCACGACCCTCCTCTCTCAGCCTCCCAAGTGCTGGGGTGACAGGATGAGCCCCCAGCCCCAGCTCTGTGTGTGGGTGTGGGTGTGGGTGTGGTGTAGCTGGCTGTGGTGGTGTGTGCTTTTAGTCTCAGCTGTTCAGTAGGCTGAAGCAGGAGGATTATGAACTGGAGGCTGGCTGACATGTTTTATTTATTTATTTGGTACAGTGTCTCACTATGCAGCTCAGACTGGTAGTGATTTTTCTGTCTCAGCCTCCCCAGCACTGGGATTACAGGTGTGCAATATCACACCCAGTTTTGGTGGCTGGCTCAGCACCTGGGGCCAGCACAGCATGCAGTACCAGGAATTGAACCTGGATCCTCATGCTTGCAAGGCAGGCACTTAGGTCGCTGAGCTGTCTCCCTAGCCATAGATGTTGTACTTAGGTCTTGCCTCAGAACAAGATAAAACCATCTAGGGAAATGGCGTAGCGCTCCTTGGGTTCAGTCCCTGTCACCGAAATAGAAGATGTAAGGCACTGAGAAGTGGAAACTGCTGGGCAGGGAGGCGCTCGGAGATGGGCGCCAGCTGGGGGGACACCATGGCTCTCTGGGGTGAGAGTCACTCTTCCCCACCGCTGCCACTGCCCTGTCCCAGGGTGCTGCCCCCCCCCCCCCACTGCCATGGGCTCCAGGGAGGGCAGCTAGGATAGGGTGGAACAGGTCCTCCTCCAGCAGTGGGCACCAGGGTACCCGAGAGGCCCCCCAGCTGCCTGTGATTGGGGATTCCTGTTGGCCTCTCCAGGGCACTGGGGATTTCTCCAGAAAACCTCGGCAGGATGGTGCTGGCAGCTGTGCCAAGAACGTAGAAATCCACTCAGGATTTCTGCTTTGGAGGCTGAAGCAGGAGGGTCTGGAGTTCGAGGCCAGCCTGGGTGACCACGCGAGACCCAGTCTCCTGAGTCGAAGCCCTCGAGGGCGGGCAGGGGCTGACTGTGTGTCCCCCGCAGAGGAAGTATGGCGTGGTGCTGGATGAGATCAGGCCCACCTCGGCCCCGGAGCTCCAGGCTGTGCGCATGTTTGCGGAGTACCTGGCCAATGAGGCCCGCAGGTAAGGCCAGCTGGGCATGGTGGGCAGGACAGGACGGGACAGGCGGCAGAGGCCTCAGCCAGGGCCTCCCTGGTCCTGTGTCTTAGTTTCCCTCACCTGTGTGGCACATGTGGGTGTGCGCACACCTTGGGTTCTGTCCCCAGGAGAGTAGTGTGTGTTGGTGGCACTTAGAGGACAGAGCCAAAGGTAAGTCAGGCCCCCATGCAGCCCCGAGGCCTTCCTGCCACTGCATGGGGCAGTAGAACGCGGCCTGGAGCGCCCAGCCCAGGGGCTCAGTGGGTCCCATGCCAGGACCAGTCCCAGGGTGTCACCTTGGCCAGGTAGGAGGGGTCAGGCTGCAGGGGCCCAGGGCCCAGGGCGCAGCATACAGTGGGGCCCTCGGCCATGGGCCTGGTGGCTGCTGTGGCTTGCAGGGATGCTATCATGACCGAGCTGGACCGTGAGATGAGCAGGAGCGTGGATGTGGCCAACACGACCTTCCTGCTCATGGCTGCGTCCATTTACTTCCACGACCAGAACCTGGACGCAGCCCTGCGCACCCTGCACCAGGGCGACAGCCTGGAGTGGTGAGTGCCGCCCGGGCCCAGCCCATCGCTCTGTGCCGTGCAGGTTGCTCCTGACCCCCTGGGCTTGAGCGGCCCCGAGCGAGCCGCAGGTGCGCACGGTCGCGCCTGGCCACAGTTGCTCTCTGTGCGTCCCCTGGGTGATTGACGCCAGGCAGGGCAACAGGCTGCAGACTTGCGTCCCGGGGCCCCTAGAGGCTGCCAGGGCCAGGGCCAGGGCAAGGCGGGCGGGAGGGGCCGGGGAGGCGCCCAGCCCTGCTGCGGCTGCTCGGAGACCAGGACTGGCAGCCCTGTTTGCAACCTCAGGTGACCTTGCTCCGCCGGCAGGTGTGGCTCTGATGCCCGTAGGCAGCCGCCCGCCCAGGTCCCCAGTACCCAGAGGAGCCCTGGCCTGAGGAGCGGTGTTAGGTGTTGGGGGGGAGCGGGAATGTTCTAGAAGGGGAGGCCCGCTGATGCTGCCCGTCTGTCCTAGCATGGCCATGACTGTGCAGACCCTGCTGAAGCTGGACCGCCTGGACCTGGCCCGGTGAGTCATGCCCCCGCCTCCCCTGCACCTTCCACCCCTGCAACCTGCTGTTCTGTGCAGCCTGTGCCTTGGTTTCCCCACGGAGGCCTGCCTGCTGGGCTGGAGCAGGCGGGGGCTGGCCACTCAGCTCTCTCTGTCCCCAGGAAGGAGCTGAAGAAGATGCAGGACCAGGACGAGGATGCCACGCTCACCCAGCTGGCCACCGCTTGGGTGCACCTGGCCGTGGTGAGCCCGCTGCACCTTTCTCGGCCTTGACCCTGCTCTGCGGCCTGAGGACAGCTGCATGGGGGCCGGGCAGCCAGCGCCGTCAGGGACAGGACACCCCGTGCTGGCAGCCTGGCGCTGTGCCCCGGCCCCGGCAGCAACGGCTGGCTGTTCCCACGGACCCGAGAGCCGCGGGCCCCACCTCCGGCCGCCCTCCCTGGTCTCTGGGCCTTGGCATGCTTTCCAGCGCTCTTTGTCTCCGAGCCTTCCAATGCGCCCTGTGTCTCTGCCTGCGGGGGTAGCGCCTCACGCGGAGGCGCTCTGGGGCCCCGACCGCCTGCTGAACACAGTGTTTCCTTTTGAATTTTTTTTTTTAATCTTCTATTTATTTATTTGGTACAGGATCTCACTATGCAGCTAGGCAGCTTGGACTCGTAGCAATCCTCCTGTCTCAGCCTTCCCAACACTGGGATTACAGGCATGCGCCACCATACTTGTTCTCAGTGACCAGCTCAGCGCCTGGGGCTGGCATGCATGTGGTACCAGGGATCGAACTTGGGTCCTTGTGCTTGCCAGGCAGACGCTTAGACCACCGAGCTATCTTCCTGGCCCCTTGAGTGTTTCTTTTTTTTTTTTTTTCTTATGTATTTGTTATAGGGTCTAACTGCAGCTCAGACTCGTAGTGATCCACCTGTTTTCAGTCTCCCTAGCACAGGACTTACAGGCCTGTGCCACCACCTGGACTCCTTGGCTAGGTGCTCAGTGCACCTGGGGGCAGGACCAGCCCAGCATGTGGCGCTCAGATCGGAGCTTCAGTCCCTGCGCTTGCACTTGTGTAGGCTTAGTCTGCTAAGTGATCTTAGCTAAGCCATCCCTGAGTGTTTTTTAGTTGTTACATTTTGATTTTTTTGAGACAGGGTCTCGCTGTGTAGTCTGGGCTTATCTTGAACTCACAGTGCGTGAGCCTCCTGCCTCAGGCTCCTGAGGGCTGGACACCTGCACCCTCACAGCAGCTCTGTGCACTTCGTGGCAGTGCTGGGCTGAACCCCTGGGCTGGAGCACTCCTGCCTCGGCCTCCTGAGCATCTGGCACTCGCACGCCACGTCTGGCTTCACCTTGCTATGCCTTTTCCCAGCCTTTCTTGCTCTCGGCAAGTGTTGTCTCCTTAATGAAGGGACAGGCTGGGGCTGTCGTGCCCCGGCCCTACCAGCACACCCAGGGTCTCCGGCCTGTGGTGACACGAGGCTGTTCCGCAGGGTGGTGAGAAGCTGCAGGATGCCTACTACATCTTCCAGGAGCTGGCGGACAAGTGCTCGGCCACGCTGCTGCTGCTCACGGGCCAGGCAGCCTGCCACATGGCGCAGGGCCGCTGGGAGGCAGCGGAGGCTGTGCTGCAGGAGGCGCTGGACAAGGTGGGTGCGCGCTGTCCCTCAGCCCCAGGCCTGGCCCTGTCACCCCCCCCATCTAGATTCTGGGCATCAGCGTGTCACCCACCAGGGTAGGCGCCATGTCCTTTCCTGAGGTTTCTATGACAGATTGCTGTGAGCTCACTGAGGCTGTTCACACACAAGGCACCCAGGACTCCACCTCCCACCCCAGTACAGCAAGGGCCTCTGTGACAGCCACCTGGCTTGGGTGGCTGGGTTGTTGACTCGCGCCTGTTTGCAGCCTATCCTGTTTCTGTCCCTGTCTCGCATCCCTCTCTGTCCCTGTGGGTGCTGCTTCAGTGTGGGGCATCACTTGAATACTCTCTCCCCAGGGGCACCAGGGGACAGAGGAGTGAGTGGCTGCCCTAATAAGGGGCCCGAAGCCATGTGTCCTCCAGCCGCACTGGAGGCTGAGGCAGGAGGGCCACAAGCTGGAGCCCAGTGTGAGCAGTTCAGCAGGCCCTGCCTCAAAATGAAAAATTGAAAGGCCTCTGTTATTCTGGCCCTTGGGAGGCTGAGGCACGGAATCTCCACACACGTAGGGCCAGCCTGAGCTACGTGCTATGTGGCAAGCTCAAGGTGCGTCTGCACAACATACCAGAACTCAGAAGATGAGTAAATACTTACACGAGCCATTACCCCAACTCCAAAGGGTGCCTGTCCCAGCTTGACAGTCCGTGGTGTCACCTGGGTGTGACATCCCAAAGATCTGGGCTTCTGTCGGTGTCCCTGAGCAGCTGGAGCTGCAGGCGTCCTGGCCCAGGCCTGGGGACGGGTTCGGCCTGCGCATCTCCAGGACGAGCGAAGGACTCTGCTCCTGCAGGCTGGCCTGGGTGGGTGGGCTCGGCCAGGTCCCTGACGCGGCCTCTACTGTTCCTGCTCCAGGACAGCAGCCACCCCGAGACGCTCATCAACCTCATTGTCCTGTCGCAGCACCTGGGCAAGCCCCCTGAGGTAGGTGCAGCCAGGTGCGGGCACGAGGCCTGCAGCCCAGGCAGCCTGGTCTCCATCAGCATGCGCCCCCCCACCGGGAGCAGCTGGCAGAGGGGGCGGGGCCCAGCAGTGGCTGCAGCCAGGGCCCTGCACGCGCCTTCTGTGGTGACGGAGCTCTGCACCCTGGGGGGCCCAGGGCAGCTCCCTTCCTGTGAGATGACTGTGTTCATGGGGAGTCTAGGGGAGCACAGGCTGAGCCAAGGGCCAGAAAGCTTGGGCCCAGCTAGACATAGCATCAGCCGGGGCTCCCAAACTGCAGGCATGAGATGCTGCCTCTCAGATGCAGGGGTTAGAGACTGCGCCTTCGTCCTGGGACACAGTTCTTAGCACCCACGACTTCCAGGCCCAGCCTTGAGCTTGGCTCGTGGTCGTCATGACGGCCAGGAAGCTGGGCAGGGGACGTGGCAGGGAGGAGGGGCGGGGCCTTGCTCTGTGCAGTGCTGCTGTGCTAGGCATGCGGTCCAGAGACGCCCACCAGCGGGCAGCGGGCAGGCTTCGCTGTCCAGGTCTTACTTGCTATCGTAGCTCTCACAGGACGGGGGCCTGCACATGGGGCTGTGGCGCTAAGTCACGTCCCCAGCCCCTTTTATTTTTCATCATGGGACAAGGCCTCATGGAGTTGCTCAGGCTGAGCTCGGACTTGCACTCCGCCTGCCTCAGCCTTGCTGAGCAATGGGATGGTGGGTGGGTGCCGCCGTGCCTGGCTAGAGACAGTCCCTGTGGTGGCTTCTGGCTGTCACAGCAGGGGCGGGGGGGTTGCTGCTCGCAGGGTCCAACAGGGGTGGGCTCGGTGCCCTTCAGGGTGGGTGGCTCTTGGACAGAAGACATCTGGGGCCTGGAGGGGCGGGGCGGCTTGGCAGGCGCACCCGAGCGTTGGACTCCCCCTCAGAGCCAGTGTTTGCACCCCCAACCCTGGGCCTGATCTGTCCCACATCCTGGCCACTGTCCCTGTCCCAGCCCCCTCTGCCTGTGGCCCAACACAGGCTCATGGCCCCCTTTAGCCTGGTGCAGCCTGGCCCGCCCGACCTGCCTGAAGGTCCCCCTGTTGGCTGACCTGCCTGCCTTCCCCACAGGTGACAAACCGCTACCTGTCACAGCTGAAGGACGCTCACAGGTCTCACCCCTTCATCCAGGAGTACCAGGTCAAGGTGAGCATGCATGCCATGGGTCCCCAACCCTGGGCCGTGGCACAGGCCCGAGCTCACGTGTCTTCCCTTTCTCTCTCTGTTCCCGTCCCGTCTCGCTGAAGGAGAACGACTTCGACCGCCTGGTGCTGCAGTACGCACCCAGCGCCTGATGGCCACAGGACTCCCGAGCCAGGGCGCGCCCCCCACACACCCCCACCAGGCCCTCCCCACACTCAGTCTCTTCTTTTGCCAATAAATGTGTTGCCTGTTGTCGCTGATGTCTGTCCTGTGCCAGGGGTGCGTGTGTTCATATGAGGAGACCAAGGCTCCAGGGGGTCCCCTGCCTGTGCACGGTGGCCTCTGCTTTGCCCTGGCCCCACAAGGACCCTCACTTGGCGTCCAGGGAAACAGGCCCAGGTCCATCCTGTAGCCCAGGCGATGGTGTCAGGATTTGGGCCTAGGACCTCAGAGAGTGCCCACTGGCTGTGGCTCCAGGCAGCAGGGGCTGGGATCCCTCGGACCTGAGCTCCTGGGCCCTGGGCTGCCACCATGAGCTGCCCTGCTGGCCTAGCGCGTGCCCTGGGCCATCAGCCTGTCCTGGATGGGGGCCAGGAGCAGCTTCCACCTACCTGCCCGACCTGCGCCTCAGCACCTCCCCAAGCCATAGCAGCTGGTGCAGGACAGGGTGGGAGGGGACACCCCCAAGGCTGGTCCCCAAGATGAGCTCCTTGGAGGCGGGTGGGGAGGGGATGCCAGCCCTGGAGACCCCTCAGTGTCCGTGCTCCCTGCCTTCACCAGCAAAGGGGAACAGCCTAGCAGGTGTGCTCTCCTGTTACGATGGGTGCCATGGCAACCAGATAGGGCAGTGGCAAGGACATGCAGCCTGGTGCAGGAGCTGCACCAGGTTCCCCAGGCTGAGCCCCTTCCCAAATGAGGGCACACAAGGGCAGGGGACTCATGGGGGTGTGATGCGGCTGGGCGAGTTCAAAGGGGTCCTGAAGGCCACTGAACAGGTGAGGGGCGAGGCGGAGGGATGCAGCCAAAAGCCCTGTGGTGCCAGGAGTCTGCTCCTCCCAGGGCTGGGGCAGGGTAGGGACGAGGTTAGGGCAGGGGTGGTTCCAGGTTCCAGGGCAGAGGCCACGGATGGGCCACGCAGCCAGAAACCACCAGGCGCTGACCCCGGTGGGGCCGGAGGTGCCAGAAGGTGGGTGAGCTGGGCAGGCTGAGGGGACTACAGGAGCCCCCCACTGCCCCGGCCCAGGCTCACTGTGCGCCTGAGGCCTGGGTGGGGCCCATTCTGGCTCCTGCAGACCACTGGTGCCCAGGGAGCCACTGTCCCCAACCAAGGCAACTGAAGTCCTTGTTGATGGCTCTTGGGCACTTGGGGCACAGGAGCTGGGCCTGGACAATGGGCAGCGGGCGGGTGGTCATCCAAGGTGGGTGACATTAGAGATGGCGCCCAGGGCCTCTGCAGCTCTGGCCTCCTTATTGAGACACCGTCTCAGGGAGTTGCCCAGGGTGCGCTCACATCTGCAGGCCCCTGTCTCAGCCTCCGGAGTGCTGGGGTCACGGGCGTTCGCTGCCACGCCCGGCTAATGGGTGCTCTTACCCTTCTTGCCCCACTCCCAGCTGTTACCCAGCCCCTGGCTCCCAGGAGGTCTTCATGGTCCTGCCCGGCGGAAGCTGGAGACTGTTCAGCCCTCTCCTCCAGGCAGCCCCACTGCACCACCCCAGCCTCAGTCACTGAGCACCACAGCCTTCCCCGGAACCCAGGAGCAGGGCCGGGAAGGGTCGCAGGTCTCCGGAGTCGTGCCCTGCAGCTCTTCCAGGAAGGCGAAGGGGAAACCCTGCGTGGAGTCTCCATTTACCCCACACTCCCGATGGGAGGGGCCCCAGATGGTCCCAGCACTGTCACAAATGTCCATCCTCAAGCCCGCGAGGCGCGAGCGTCCCGGGACGGCGGGGAGCAGGGCCCCGGATGGCTGGAGCCTGAGAAGGGCGCGCAGGCGTGGGCCCAGGACGCGAAGGGCGGTGCTATCACGTGCGGGGTCTGCAGGGGTCCAGTTGGTCCCGGGTTTTGCTAGGCTGAAAGAGGGGTGCGCCCAGGTCCGCCCCCGCACGCCCCGCCGGGGCGGAGCTTCGCCTGCCCCGCCCCTCTGTCCTTGGTGCCGGGCCGCGCGCCCCCGGCCCAGCGGCGGCGCGTGACGCGAGGCGCTGGGCTCCGTCGGCCACAGCGGGCGGGCTGCGGGGTCAGCATGGCGGCGGCTGCGGGGACCACGGCGGGGCCCGCGGCGCCCGAGCCGATGCCGAGTTACGCGCAGCTAGTGACGCGGGGCTGGGGCAGCGCGCTGGCGGCGGCGCGGGGCTGCGCGGACTGCGGCTGGGGACTGGCGCGCCGCGGCCTGGCCGAGCACGCGCACCTGGCGCCGCCCGAGCTGCTGCTGCTGGCGCTGTGCGCTCTCGGCTGGACCGCGCTGCGCTCTGCAGCCACCGCGCGCCTCTTTCGGGTCAGTGCGCCCGGAGCTGGAGGCTGGAGGCGGGAGGCGGAGACCCCGAGCGGGGAGGCGGCGGGCGGGTGGCTGTGCGGGGCACCTAGGGCCCAGGGCCGCGCGTCGCTTACTGTCGGTGCTGGGTGGGGGGCGGCCTGGGGGCTCGAGGTGCAGAGGCCTGAATGTCGGAGCCTGCCCCCCCGACCCGCGCCCCGCTCCTTTCCTCCCAGAAGGGTGGAGGGAGGGGCGATGCGGGGGTGTGGCCCGTGGGAGGATGCGCACGGTTTGGGGGTTCCGGGCGTGGGGGGGCCCAGCACGACCCTCCCAGCGGTGGGGGTTGAGACAGCCCCATGCGGCGCGGGGATCTCGGGCTGCTGCGTGCTCTTTCAGATAAGGCCGCTACGAAGAAGGGCGTCCAGGGTCGGGCCGCGGGCCTGGCTGCGCACAAGGCTCCTGCGCCACGCGCCCTGGCTGCGCGCCCTGGGCAGTGCGAGGTGCGTTCAGGGGTGGAGCGGTGCCGCCGCACGTCTGCCGGGTCTCTGCCTCGCGCCCCTCTGGGTCAGCGCCACCCTCCGATTGGGCGCCGCAAAGGCCTGGGTGCCATGGCCACCACCTAGGCGGTCCCTCCCTTAAAGATGACCTGGCCACCGTCTTTGGCGCTGCCTCCAGGCGAGACGAGCGAAGTGCTCCATTTCTTGAGAGGCCGAGGAGAGTGACTGCGGTGGTGACATTGTTCTCGACCCGGTCGCTTTCCTGGAGAGGAATCTACTGCAGGAGCTGGTGGACGGGTTTGGGGCCCCACGAGCATGGCTGTGACTCTCCCGTGGATGGCTGAGGTCGCCCCGCCCAGGCCGACTGGAGGTGGGAGAGGGCTGGGGACAGAGCGCCCAGCGCCAACAATGAGGCCTTTCTCTGCTGGCCGGGAAGAGGCTGGCCCTTGTTAGGTCAGGATGGGGTGTTGTCTGGGTGCCACCAAGCCCACCCCGGGCTCGCGGAGACCCCGGTGGCCACCGTGCACTAGAGGGTGAGGAGGGTGGGAGCGGGCGGCAAGGGCCCATCTGGCTGAATGGCGTCCCGCCCCGTCCCGGTTGCGGCCAGGAAGCCAGAGGCCCAAGAGGACAAGGGCGGGCCGGGAAAGGCCTGTGCTGGCCCCACGTGCCTCAGGGACCAGGGCAGTGCCGGCGAGGCCAGAAGGCCTCCGCGCTGGAGCCGTCCCCTGCCTGCGTAGGGCGGCCTCCCCAGTTCCAGCCTCGCCCTTCCCGAGAGATGAACGGAGCCTGCCCCCTTTCCAAAGCTCATCTTCTTGGCAGCAGCCTGGTTGCCAAGGGTTACCGGAGCTGGCCCAGGCTGTCTCCATGACAACCATTCCTGGCCCCCTCAGTCCCGGGGAAAAGGGCGGGGCTTGCCCGGCATCGGAGCCCCGCCCCCAGGTACAAAGCTCCGCCTGCTCCCACCCCAACTGGTCTTCCAGCCTCTTCCTGCTGGGGTGGCTGCTCACCCCTGCGACCCCTTGACGTCCCAGCGAACCTCAGCTTGTCTCCCCAGCTGCCTGCAGCACTTCTGCGCCCCCACCTCCACACACCGGTCTGTTCTTCCCGCTCTCCCAATTTTCTATGGCTCCCCACCATCCCTCCAGGCGCCCTCTCCCCTAGCTTCTCTCATTTCTTTGAGGATGCTTTGGCTTTGCCAGCCTTGTGTTCGACGACGGGTGACCCCATATTCCCTGCCAGGGTCACCCCAAACCCCTATGTCTTCTCAGACTTCCTCTCTGTCCCAATCACAGCTGGGTGCTCCTGTGAGCTGAGCACCCTTGGGTCCCCAAGGCTGGCACCAGGGCCTCCCTCTCTTGAGCCCCTGGGGCCCCCAGCTGTCCCTCCGTCCAGCCTGAGGCAACAGCTGAGTGCTAATTTTAGTCCCTGGCAGGCAGGCCCGGGCTCTGGTTACGTCCCTGGCAGAGGCAGGCACAGACGGGTGCTCCCCATAGTTGCCTGCTGTGCCACCCCGGTGTCCCCAACCTGGAGGAGCGGCTCCTGGTCCCCCCCTCCAGCGCCAACCACACTCTCCCTTCTCCCCATAGCCCCTGGCCAAATGGTGCCACCTTCTGCCCCGCGATGCCGCCAAGATGCCAGAGAGCGCCTGGAAGTTTCTTGTCTACCTGGGCTGCTGGAGCTACAGTGCCTACCTGCTCCTGGGCACCGACTACCCCTTCTTCCACGACCCGCCCTCCGTCTTCTATGGTAGGCCTGGGGGTGAAGGGGAGGGCAGGAGCCACTCCAAGACAGGTGACCCCACATAGGGCCCTGGGGCAGTGGCCTCTGGCAGGGGAGGGCTCCTGCATGGATCAGTGCAGCCCTGGGTCACTGGGGGCACAGGGGACCATCTCAGTCCCCCATAGGAGTTCACACTGAATTCCACCTGCAGATAGGATTTTAGTATATAGTTCAGGCTGACCTTGAACTCGCTACGTAGCCCCTGCTTGCCTCAAACTCAGTGATCCTCCTGCCTCAACATTTTGGGTGTGAGCTACCACGCCCAGCTTTAGCTTTTATTTTGAAGCAGGGTCCCTTATTTGCTAAGTCACTAAATTGCCCAAGCTGTGGTCAGATTTGTGACCTTCCTGCCTCGGCCTCCCAGAGTGCCAGGACCGCAGGCGCCTGTGCTCTGTTCCGCCCATCCGAGAGCCGTTTCTTTCCATTTACACCTCTGAAGCAGGCTGTTCCAGGCCTTGAGCAGGACGGACAGCAGCCCGGCCCGGGGGACAGCACCTGCCCATGTGACTCTGGTCATGAGAAGAGGGCTGGGCACAGCGGCAGGCCTGGGGCTTCCTGCTGAGAGGGCTGTGCTTCAGGGGGCTGAGGTGGCAGACCCTGTTTATAATACCAATGACAATAACAATAATAATAATAATAATAATAATAATAATAATAATAATAACAGAGGCCGGGCGTGGTGGCACACACCCATAATCCTAGCGCTTGGGAGGCTGAGACAGGAGGATCTGTGTGAGTTTGAGACCAGCTTGAGCTACAAAAGTGAGCTCAAGACCAGCCTGAATGACAGAGTGAGGCCCTGTCTCAAGAAAAGATTAAAAAAGAAGAAAAGAAAACAGAGTAAGAGGGTTAGAGCTTGCGGGCAGAGCCTTTGCCTGCTGTGTGTGCAGCCCGGGCTCAGGCTCCAAAGCCGCTAAGTGACTGGGGAAGGAAATGCATGGAAGCGAAGCAGCACATGAGAGTGTCCTGGTCAGGTGCGGGACGAGCAGTGCCCTGCAAGTGGTACCCGGCGCTGCCGCCCCTGGGCCAGGCAGGCTGTTCTGTGGGGACGGCGCCTGCTGGTGTGCCTGTGCCTTGTGCTTAGGCCGCCGAGCCTATAGCTGGCACAAGCCCTGGGTCCCGTGGTGAATGCGCTGCAGGGCAGCTCAAAAATATCAAGCGCTTATTCACATATTTTTGGGGGGTCTGACTCAGCCCGCCCTGAGGGCAGGCAGGGCTGGCGCAGCAGGTGGTGCTGGGGATGGAATCTCTGTCCCCTGTAGCTGCCCGAGCTTGCCTATGCAGGCACTTTAGACTGCTGAGCGATCATGCAGGTCCCACATTACCTTTATTGATTATTAGTTATTTTAATTCGTGGTGCTGCAGGGGGGGCCCGGGCTTTCTGCTAGCCAGGTGCAACCACAGCTACCAGTTCTCACATTTTATTTCCAGAGAGGGTCTCACTACGTTTCCCAGGCTGGCCTCAGAGTTGTGAGCCTCCCGCCTCAGCCTCCCAAGGCGGTTGGGGTTATAAATCTGCACTGCCAGATGTTGATTGGATTGCTTTTATCCTTAAGACTTTTGAGCTTCTGATACAAGGGTTGAGAGAAAGATGTAACAAAGGCTGACGTTAGGGCTGTGGGCCTAGCTCAGTGGTACAGCGCCTGCCCGGCAAGTGTGAGTTCAATTCCCAGTACCCAAAATAAATAACAGCCCCGCATGGGGTGCACACCATAAACCCAGTACGTAGGAGCTGCGGCAGGAGAATCCCTGCATGTTTGAGATCAGCCTGAGCTACATAGTGAGACCTGCCTCAAGCAAAAAGCCCCCAGAGCTGCTGCACACAGTGTCAGGGATGAAGGGAAGAGTGTTTTCCAAGTGCGGGCGGGCGTGGAGGGGGCCATGGCAGCGTGTCCTTAACGGGGTAATTTGTTTGTAACATTTAAACATTTACCCAGGTTGAGCCGGGCGTGGTGGCGCATGCCTGTGATCCCAGCGCTTGGGAGGCTGAGGCAGGAGGATCCGTGTGAGTTTGAGACCAGCCTGGGCTACAAAAGTGAGCTCAAGGCCAGCCTGAACTGCATAGGAGACCCTGTCTCAAAAAGACAAAAAAAAAAAGGCCGGCCAGATGGCTTAGCGGTCTAAAGTGCCTGCTTAGGCAACGGTAGGGATCATGGTTAGATCCCCGGCATCACATGCTGCTCCAGCCCCACCCTCAAGGCAGGCTGAGCCAGCCATAATATAAATAAAGTTTAAAGAAAAAAAAAAAATTTACCCTGGTTTTTATTAGCTTGCTTAATCTGGACGCCCCCTGCTGGACGAATGGCTGGCAACTGCTCCCCCTGGGCTGCAGGCTGTCTCTGCCTCAACACAGTTGTTTCTTCGCTGCGCAGCAGTGTTTTGTTTTGTTTTTTTAAATCTCATTTATTTATTTATTTGTATTCTGGCCGGCTCAGCCTGCCCAGGGGGTGGGGCTGGCTCAGCATGTGGTGCCCGGGATCGAACTGCAGTCCCTGTGGCTGCCTAAGCTTGCCTAAGCAGGCACTTTAGACCACTGAACCATCTCGCGGGCCCCTGTAGCAGTGTTTTATTTGATGTGATCCAGGTTTTGCTGTTTTGTTTTGTTTTGAGCCATGAGGACTGAACTCAGGGCCTTCACACTGAGCGGCATCTTTGGTCCTTTTTTAGTTCTGAATCTTTTGGTGTTTGTTTGTTTATTTGGTATAGGGTCTCGCTACACAGCTTAGAATCCTAGTGATCCTCCTGTCTCAGCCTCCTCAGCACTGGGATTGCAGGTGTGCACCACCACACCTGGTTTCAGTGGTCAACAGGGTGTGGGTTCTGAGCCCAGAATGGTGTGGGGTACTGGGAATCAAACCCGGGTCCTTGCACTTGCCAGGCAGGCAATTAGACTGCTGAGCTCTCTCCCCAGCCCCATTTTGGTCTTTTTGAGACAGGGTTTCGCTATAAAGTCCAGGCTGGTCTTGAGCTCGCCTTAGGCTGGTCTCAAACTGCAGGAATCCTTCTGGCTCAGCTTGCTGGAGTGCTGGGATCATAGTGTGAGGCGCGCACACATGCACGCACGCACGCAGCCCTGTGGTATTTGGGACTTTTCCACTGGTAGCGCTCCACTCCACGCGACCTTCTCTGTCTCGAATGTGTGGCTCAGTGTCGCCTTTTCAGGATTACCCTGGGAGGTTGCATGTGTCAGTGCTCTGTGTCCCCCTGGCCAGTCGAGGCCCGCCGTCCCCACGTACTGCTGCTTGTCCCTCCATGCTGAGGCGTGGCTCACCCGTCTGCTTTTTGGCTGCTAGGGACCAGCTGCGGCTCTGTGTGTTTTCTCCTTGCTTTAAAAAAAATTTTTTTTTAATTATTTATTTATTTTTTAAAACTTTATTTATTTATTTGTTCGCTTGTTGTGTTTGTTTGTTTCTTTATTTATTTATTTTGTGGCTGGCTCAGCCTGCCCTGGTGGTGGCGCTGGCGCAGCATGTGGTGCTGGGGATCGAACCGCAGTCCCTGCAGTTGCCTGAGCCTTCCTAAGCAGGCGCTTTAGACCACTGAACCATCTCGCCAGCCCCTATTTATTTATTTATTTGGTACGGGGTCTCGCTATGCAGCTTAGACTCATAGTGATCCTCCTGTCTCAGCCTCCCCAGCACTGGGATTACAGGTGCGCACGACCACACCTAGCCTCGGTGGCCTGCACGGTGCTCCCGGGGCTTACATGGCATGCGGTACAAAGCTGGGTCCTGGTATATGCCAGGCAGGCGCTTAGGCCGCCGAGCTAGCTCCCCGGTGGTTTTCTTGTAGCGCTGGGACCCAGCCCGGGGCCTCGCGGCACTCGGCCGGCACTCACGGCTGAGCTGTGCCCGGGCCCCTCGTCTTTGCACTGCACACAGGCTCTGGCTGAGACCTTCTTGCCTCAGCCTCGAGAACGGCTGGAGTAGCACGTGTGCAGCCACGTGCCTGGCTCCCGACACAGACCTGGCAGTGGAGGTGCCAGTGGCCCTGGAGGCCGAGCGGCAGGGTGGCTGGGGTTATGGGCTGGGGCACAGGTGGGGTGCTGATTGCCGAGCCAGGGAGCCGGGACACGGTGGGGCCAGGCCCTCGGTGTACGCAGCTCTCAGTGGTGGTGGCTGGGGGTGGGCTGAGGCCAAAGGGGGTGGCGATGGGGACCCCAGGCTCAGATGCGAGCAGGGAAGCTCTGTAAGGTCAGGGTTTGCAGGCGAGCCCAGTGCTGGGGAGTCACCCAGTGTCCAGATGGGGTATGCAGAGGGGACTTCTGTGCCCAAGTGCTGAGGCCCTGGAAAGCAGCATAAGAGGAGCACCGGGGCCCGGCGTGGTGGCGCACACCTGTCATCCCAGCGTCTGGGAGGCTGAGGCAGGAGGAGCGCTGCATAGTGAGATCCGTTCTCAGAAAAATGAAGATGAGGAAGGAGAATGAGAAGACAGAAAGGAGAAAGAAGAGAAAGGAGAACGAGGGATTGTACCAGGGATTGAACTCAGGACCTTGCACTTGCCAGACAGGCGCTTATGCTGCTGAGCTATCTCCCTAGCCAGAGATTTCTAGAAATTTAAACCTGCTTTTTTTTTTTTTTTTTTTTAAGGCCTGTTGTTAGCAGATATAACCTGTCATCCTGGTATTATGGAAGGCTGAGGCAGGAGGATCCCAAGTTTGAGCTAAGCCTGAAAGCCTCAGTGAGGCCCTGTCTCGAGCTAAAAAACAAAATGCTGAGGACAAGCCAGACACGGTGGCGCCCGTCTGCAGTCCCCGCATGTACAAGGCTGAGGCAGGAGGATCGCTGCAGGTTCCAGGCCAGCCTGAGCCACACAGTGAGCTCAGGGCCAGCCTGGACTGCACAGGAGACCCTGCCTCAAAAAGACAACAAGAAATAAAAGCCAGGAATAGAGCTCAATATAGAGGGTCAGTGTGGGTCAATGAACGGTGGGCCCAGAACTGAGAGTGGAAAACCAGTGGTCAGGCTGGGTATGGGGTGCTCAGCTGTGACCCCGTACGGAGGCTGAGGCAGGGCAATCGCGAGTTTGCGGCCAGCTTGTGCTACAGAGAGGCTTGGTCTCAAAAGAAGAAAAACGAAAGTAGTGATCATTTCTGCTACAGACTTGTGGCGCTGTGGCTCTCCGGTGTTGGGGTCACTGGGGTGGCTTGCGTGAGGCCCTGGGGTTTCCTGATCGCAGCGCTGCTGTCCCCAGACTGGACGCCAGGCATGGCGGTGCCCCGGGACATCGCAGCCTGCTACCTGCTGCAGGGCAGCTTCTACGGCCACTCCATCTATGCCACGCTCTACATGGACACCTGGCGCAGGGATTCTGTGGTCATGCTTATCCACCACGTGGTCACACTGGCCCTCATCGTCTGCTCCTACGCCTTCCGGTGAGCGAGGCGTGGCCGGGTGGGCGGAGTAGGGGCTGCCCCAGGGGCTGGGTGCCTGGAGGCCCAGGGAGGACAGGGTCCCAAAGGGATGGTGAGAAAGTGGACTCAGAGAGCTACGACCCTGACCCCACCCCGGGGGTGAGCAAGTCCTCAATGGGCTGCTGGAGGCCTGGCTGTGTTTACCAGGCACAGTGACACACACCTATACCCAGCTACCTAGGAGGCTGAGGCAGGAGGAGCCTAAGTTTGAATCCAGCCTAGGTAACTTACTGAGATCCCATCTCAAAATAAAATATAGAGGGCTGGGGCTTAATTCAGAGTTTAACTCCCTGAGTTCCATCTTGCGTATAACCTACTCCAAAATCTACTATGCTTTCTGTTCATGTATCAATAAAAATAAAAGGGCCAGTAAGATAGCTCAGTGGACTGGGTGCCTGCGTAGGCAAGCTTAAGGACTGGGGTTCCATGCCCAGCACCACGTGCTGCGCCCACCCTGGGGAGGCTGAAAAGAGGAGGATTGCTATGAGCCCAAGGTGTGCAGTGAGACTCTATGAAATACATAAAAATAAATTTAAAAAAAATTTTTTTTGATGGCCGGCTCAGCCTGCCCTGGGGATGGGGCTGGCGCAGCATGTGGTGCTGGGGATCGAACCATGGTCGCTGCAGTTGCATAAGCTTGCCTAAGCAGGCACTTTAGACTACTGAGCTATCTCGCTGGCCCCTAAATAAATAATTTTTGAAAAATGAAAACCAACTCATTTACAAGCCAAAGTGAAAAGTGATTGATTATATATATATATATATATATATATATATATATATATTTTTATTTTAGCTTGATTTTTTTTCCCTAGTATTTTGGGACAGGGTCTAGCTGTATAGTCCAGGCTGGCCTTGAACTCACAGCCATCCGCCTGCCTCAGCCTCCTGAGCTCTAGGATTACAGGTATGGGCTGCCATGCCCCGCTGTGGCTATTGACAATATACTGAAATGACAATATTTTGCATATCTGGGTTCATTAGTGTGTGCATGTGTTTTTGAGAGGGAGTCACCGTGTGTTGCCCACACTGGCCGTGAGTTAAAGCAGTCCTCCCGCCTCAGCCTCCCTGGCAGTTGAGGCCACAGGCACCTGCTGATGGTCTTCTGTTTCCACTTAAACCCAACTTAAATAAAGGTCCAGCTGCACTGGCCATAGAGCTAGGATTCAGGAGGCTGCTGTGGGAGACGTAGGGGTTTAGAACATCCGAATAGTCAGCTGACCGACGCGGGTAGGGCGTGAGCCCCAGGGGCAGTGCTAGGTGAATGGAGCAGCAGCCGCAAAGGGCCTGCGCGGGAGCCGGCATGCTGGACTGCTGCCTGGCCGTGTCGGGTGGGGCTGAGGGACCCTCGCACCCCCAAACCCTATCAGGATGGGGCAGCCTTTCTGGCAGGGTGCCCTGGGGTCCAGGCCTCAAAGTCAGGATCACGGAAGGGACTGGGGGGCCCTGGCCGTCCAGTGACAGGGACAGGAAGGCCAGGTGAGTAGGGCTGCGGTGTGAGCCGCGTCCTGCCCACCCAGGTACCACAACGTGGGCGTCCTCGTGTTCTTCCTGCACGACCTCAACGATGTGCAGCTGGAGTTCACCAAGATCAATACCTACTTCCGGGCAGCAGGCGGTACCCACCGTCAGTTGCACGGGCTGCTCAGCGACCTGGGCTGCCTGTGCTTCTGCGTCAGCTGGTCAGTGGGCGGGGCTGGCTGGGCTGGGGTGGGCGGGGGCGAGAGCTGGGTGGGCGGGGCTTGGTGGGCGGGAAGGGCGGGGCGGGAGCGGGGTGGGCGGGGCCTCCAGGGAGGGGGCCGGCGAGGCTGGAGAGGGTCACCCAGAAGAGTGGAGACCTACGTCTGCCTGGTCCCGCGGCCTCCTGAGTGCCTCCACCCCACGTCTTCCCAGGTTCTGGTTCCGGCTGTACTGGTTCCCACTCAAGGTCCTGTATGCCACGCTGCACACCAGCCTCATCTCGGTGCCTGACATCCCCTTCTACTTCTTTTTCAACATGCTCCTGCTGCTGCTCACGGGCATGAACTTGTACTGGTTCCTGGTGAGTGGCTTCCCTTCCCAGCCCAGTCCTGCCCTTGAGCCGCGGTGCCTGCCCAGGTTAGGCTGCGGGAGCAGGCACGACCGTGCAGAGAGCCCGTGCTCACACCGCCTCCCCACACAGTACATCATGGCCCTGGCGGTCAAGGTGCTGACGGGCCAGATGCACGAGCTGAGCGACCTGCGGGAGTACGACTGCGCCGAAGCCCACAGCCCCAAGCCCAGCAAAGCTGAGTGAGTGCGGGGCCCGGCGCCCCAGTTCCTTCCTTGAGCGACGGCGGTCCGGTGGGCTCTGCGGGCAGCGGATGAGGCTGTGCTGACGCTGTCTGTAACCTGCAGCCACCGAGGAGGCAGCGGAAGAAGCAGTGATCTCGCAATCCCCGGGGCGAGCTGGCCGGGGCGGGCTTGGGACCCACGGGGCCCTGGCTCACACTGACCTCAGGTCATGCCCAACCCAAGCCAGGGTGACAGGACCATGCCTTGTTCACGCCAAGACATTCAGGCCCTGGACCCTCGGCAGCCTGCTGCAGTGCATGCCAGAGGCAGGTGGCTTCCATGGGAACCCCTGGAAACCCCTGTGCAGAGAGGCAGGCTTGGGTGGCCACGGTGGTCGCTGAGGCCTCAGGCGGTGGGTGGTTCTGGGTAGCCAGGCCCTCTTATTTGGCCAGAGGGGGATACTTTCTTGGTGTTGGGACTGAACCTAACCGTACTCCTAGCCCCGTTTTTAGATCGTTTTTTATTTTGAGACAGGGTCTTGCTAAGTCACATTGCCCAGGCCGGATGCAAACTTCCGATCCTTCTGCCTCGGCCTCCCAGAGTGCTGGGACAGTAGGTGCAGGTCCCCATGCCTGACTCCAAACCCGGGGATGGGCCTCACAGATGAGGAGTTCCAGGGCCTCAGAGGGGTTGGGCACAGAGTGTGGGGGTGGGGTGACTCCCAGCCGGGGCTAGGCAATGGCCACCTCCCGGCTGGGTCCCAGCTGGCCCCAGCCACGCTGTCACCGTTGTGTGGGCACAGGGGTGCGGTCAGCAGGCGAGGCTGTGTAGAAAGCAGAACCCACCAGTCTTGCTTTGGATGTGGCTGAAGCCGAAATAAAAGCATCGAAGACAACTTGAGACGTTTGGCTCCCGATGCTGCTTGGGGCCCAGGGGCCGGGGCTGGCGTAGGCATCTGCCGACAGGGCTGCGAGCCTCCGGCAGGGTGAGTCAGGCTCTCACCTGGGTTGCCGGTGGGTCAAGAGCTCTGTAGAGACTGGGACAGCCTCACAAGGGGCCTTCTAGAAGGTTCCAGAAGCTTCGCAGTTAGAATCTAGAGTAGGGGAAGAGGATTGACCAACTCTAAGCCCCAACAAGGTACTCTTGGCATAGATAGACTATGAGGCCCAAGCTAGGCCTCCCAGCCCTGCCTCTGCCCTCTCTGTCACGGAAGATGTCAGGCCAGGATTGGAGGTGATGGGCGGCACCCCAGGTCCAGCCCGAGAACGGATCCAGCAGAACTGTGTAGCTTGAATGTTCACAGAAGTGCCGGGAACACCCTGCCACCATGACCCAGAATCTGTCTAGTGGGCAGAGTTAGCACAGCTGGGTATGTAACAAGGTGGTGGGTTGAGGAGATAGGGAGAGAGCGAGGAATGAAAGGAAGGGGCTGGCAAGATTCTGAGGAACAAGAACGGTGAGAAGCCATCCCAGATCTGCAGGAACCGGGGAGTCTGGGCAGCTGGACCTAGTGTGGCCTCCTGGACCAGGAACGGGACATCTGTGGGGACACGGCACTCTTAGTTCCTGAAGCACACCTACTGGGCTCTCCCCTGGGTGTCAGAAAGACGACAGCACTGGCAGGCCAGGCGAGGGCGTGCGGAGTGCTTGGTGCGGCCCCAGAGCGTTCCTGCAAGTTAGAAACTTCCTTTTAAAAATGCATGCGAAGCCGGGCGTGGTGGCACACGCCTGTGAGCCCAGCACTTGGGAGGCTGAGGCAGGAGGATCGGTGTGAGTTTGAGACCAGCCTGGGCTACAAAAGTGAGCTCAAGACCAGCCTGAACTGCGTAGCGAGACCCTGTCTCAAAAAAGACAAAAAAAAAAAAAACAACCATGAGAAGCTGGCTGTGATGGTGCTCACTGGAATGCCAGCACTGGGGAGGCTGAGGCAGGAGGGTCACGAGTGGGGAGGCCAGCCTGGCTGTCTCAAATAAGAAGTAAATAAATTGTATGAACTATCATAAAAACCAGAATCACTACTATAGTTCTCCTGGCTGTTATTACAGAACAGCTCATGCTGGGCCTTGGGCTTATACCCACGAGCCAAACGGCAGCACAGAGCCCTGCAGGCCCTCGGTGAGGATCCCAGCTCCAACTTGAGATCCTCTTGCGTCAGCCTCCTCAGCAGCAGGACGTCTGCACATCTTTTGGGGGTCGCCATTCAACCTACGACCGGTGTTAAGTCTGAGATATAGTGGAAAAGACAGTGGATAGACTGAACGCTGAGAACAGTGTAGACCTGAGGGTGTAGCGTAGGTGTCGGGGAAATAAGGGAGCTGGGCGTGCGGGGATTAGCCCGTAGAGAGGCGCGCAGACGGCAGCCAGTAGAGGATGAGATGACAAGAGGTGACAAGTCACAGGTCCTCAGCACGAGAGGCAACCAGGCACCGGCCTCCAAGCTGCCCCAGAGCAGGCCAGAACAGCTGCAGGCGCAGAAGTGACAATGGAAACCGCACAGGAGGAGAAGGTGCCACGTGACAGGAAGTGGGCGGGCTCCTCACTGACTGTCCGAAAGTAGGAAAAGCACCCTAGAACGTAGACCAGGAGACGGGACCCCGAAGCAGCTCTGCGTCAGAAACAAGGACAGGGCCAGGCCGGGCCCTGCAGCTGGAGCCCAGGCTACCCTGAAGGGAGGCAGGGAGGCAGGAGGAACGCTGGAGCTCACGGCTTTGAGACCCCATCACAAAAGCAAGAGACATGTTTTACATGCCTACTACGTTATTTTTATTTTTTGGCTGGACCAGGGACAGAACCTAGGCTCTGCGCTGAGCTGCATCCCCAGCACCCCAACCTCCTTTTCTATTTTTGAGACAGGGTCCGTCTTGCTGGGTAGTCCAGGCTGACCTTGAACTCACAATAATCCTCCTGCCTCAGTCTCCTGGGTGCTGGGATTACAGGTGTGCACCACTTGAGCCCTGTGTTGGTTTGTTTCCTGCAATAGCCCAGCTTGGCCCCCTTCTGCTCCCCTGGGGCCCTGGGACCCATGCCCCACTTTTTTTTTTTTTTTTTTTTTTTTTTAGCATATGGTCTACAGGCTCTCACTGCACAGATCGGACTCACAGTGATCCTCCTGTTTTCAGCCTCCTAAGTGCTGGGATTACAGGTGCCCTTGCATCTGCCTAAGCAGGAGCTCTAATCCGCTGAACTATTGGGCCGGCCTTGCCCCATGTTCTTGTTGGGGACACCCTTCCCCAGACTCCTCTCCAGGACATTTTCCCTAGGGGAGCCCAGGAAGTCCAGGCCCTCCCCCTCTGCCTCCCCTTACCTGTGAATTCATATCTGGGAGCCTCATCTTCCACCCTCAAGGGTTTTGACTTTCCCTGCTGTAGCCACAGTCAGGAGCCTTGGTCCCAGCTAATTGGGAGGGTGTGGCAGGACGATCCTTGGACCCACGACTCGGAGGCCAGCCTAGGTCACATAGGGAGACTCCATCTTAAAAAAAAAAAAAAAAAAATTGTAATAATTGAAAGAGTCTGCCAGGCATGGTGGTGCACGCCTGTAATCCCAGCACTTGGGAGGCTGAGGCAGGAGGATCAATGGGAGTTCGAGACCAGCCTGGGCTACAAAAGTGAGCTCAAGGCCAGGCTGAACTGCATAGCAAGAGCGAGACCCTGTCCCAAAAAGACAAAAAAAAAAAAAAAAAAAATTGAAACAGTCCAAGGAGATACAGCTACTCAGGAGGCTGAGGCAGGAGGATTGCAAGTTTGCAAGTTCTAGGCCAGCCTGTGCAATTTAGTGAGTATGACCTTAGCTCAAAATAAAATGTATTTGGGGTGCAGCTGCATATTGAGGGCTTGCCTAGCATACTCGAACCCTGGGCCTCACCCCCAGCACCACAAACAATGGAACAAGCCAGGTGAAATGACCAACCAACACCCATAGTCCTAGCTCCTCAGGAGGCTGAGGCAGGAGGTTCCCCGTGGGCTCAGATGACAAAATGAGGGCCTATCTCAGAACACCCAAGATACCAATTCCGGAATAGATGCTTGAGAGCCAATGGGAGAAGGTCCGGGGCTCCAGCCCCAGCACTGCCAATTGCACACAGCTCCTCAGAGACCAAGTCCAAGACCAGCCAGGGTGGTGGCACACATCTGTCATCCCAGCATTTAGAGTTCAAGGCCAGCCTGGGCTACACAGAGAACTGGGTTACACAGAGTTTAAGCCAGCCTGGATTACATAGCAAGACCTCATCTCAAAAAAAAGAAAGAAATCAAGACCAGTAATAGGGACCGGGGAGATAGTTCTGTGGCACAAGTGCAAGATCGTGAGTTTGAACCCTGGTCCCACCAAAAAAAAAAAAAAAAAAAAAAGACAGCAATAGAGGACTACTTTAGTGGGGCATCTTGCTCCCTGTAAACTGTAAAAAAAGGCTGAGGCAGGAGACTGTGAGCTTAAGCCCAGTGCGTGACTCTGCAGGAGCGTGTAGAAGTCTGGGGCGATAGCTGAGTGGAAAGGTCTGGACTCCGTCTCAGCAGCACCGAAACCAAAGCGTCCCGTGGCACACACCTGCAGCCTCAGAGACTCGGGAGGCCAGAGCAGGACCAGAGCTCGGGAGTTTAAACCCGAGTGACATGGGAGACACTGTCTCCTGGCCTTTGGGCCAGGCCCGCAGCAAGGGGACATCTGGTCCTGCTGGATAGTGACAAGGGGCGGGGACTGTCACACAGCTGCGTCCCATGGGCACTTGCAGGAAGTGGGGCTCTTACTGTGGCAGAGGGCATGGGGAGGAGGGGACACCTCCCCTCTCCCCAGTGTTGTGTTTTTCTGCAAAACGTGAGTTCTAAGAAAAGGTGGCCTTACTGTTAGGACAGGGCAGCCACATCCCTGTCTCGCGAGTGTCCTCAGAGAGCTCAAGGGGGACAGGGTTCACGTGGGAACAAAGTTGTCAAAGCTCCCTGAGCGAGGCTTCACACCACGTGGCCAGGAGCCCAGTGGAGCCAGTGAGGCCCAGGCGCATTCGTGGTTTTGTTCCCGGAGGCCTGGGGCAGGTCCAGGCCTGGTGGAAGACGAGACGGTGGGCCATGGGGACAGCCGGATGGTCCAGGTCTCAGGCGGGGCACAGGCCTAAGCTGATGTGCGCTGCGTTCTGGTTCCCAGGAAGGCTCTGCAGAACGGCCTGGTGAAAGACAAGCGCCTCTGAACCCCTCGACCCAGCCCCACCTCCCAGAAGCTGGCCCAGCCCCGCCCCGCCCAAGCTACACCCCCGGGACCCTGGCCTCATCTAGACCCCCCACCTCAGGGCTCCGGAAACTCTGGGTCCCCTTCCAGGGCCCTCGCTCCTGCTGACCCCACCCCCGGCCCACGAGGCGCTTAGCCCCGCCCCAGGCCAGGTCCGGTTTTGGCGACCCTTCCAGCTCCGGCCATTGCCTGGAAGATGCTACCGCCGCGGCTTGGTTCCCGCCGCCACACCCTCCTTCTTCTCCTCCTCCTCGCGCCACTGCTGCCATCACTGTCCGCAGCCCGTGCCCCCGCGCCCCCAGGCCCTGCTGCAGCCCTGCTGCAGGCGCTCGGACTCCATGACGCGCCCCGCGTCGCCCCCAAGGCCAGGCCCGTGCCTCCGCTCATGTGGCGACTGTTCCGCCGCCGCGACCCCCAAGAGGCCAGGGCAGGCCAGCGATGGACGTCCCCAGGGGCCACCCCGCGACCGTGCCACGTGGAGGAGCTGGGGGTCGCGGGGAACATCGTGCGCCACATCCCAGATCGCGGTGAGTGAAGCCTGCAATGGGGGTTCAGCAGCTGGGGCCTGAGACCTGGAAGGGGAAGCGCGGGGTCCCTCGGGCCCCACTCAACCACTAGCAGCCTGAGCCACCGCACTGCGCGCCCCCTGGTCTCCTCCTACCCCGGACTCGAGGGGACCTAACCAGGAGGTGTCCAGGGCAACTCTCGCCTCCGGCCTGCCAGTTCGCACTTTCCGCTGCTCGCCTGCAGCTGTCCCCTCGCCCCACCCCCGCACCCTGCAGGGCCCTTTCCTTGCACCTGGTGCCTCGGCGGGGATCCCCCAGCCGGGACCCCCCTGCGGGGATGCTGCGCTCACCTTCCACCTTCGTTGCCTCCTAGGTGCGCCCGCCCGGCCCCCCGAGCCCTCTGCCTCGGCGCCGTGTCCCGAGTGGACCGTGGACTTCGACCTATCGGCCGTGGAGCCCTTGGAGCGCGCGAGCCTCGCTCGCCTGGAGCTGCGCTTCGCGGCGGCAGGACCCGGGGCGGCGGCTGCGGGCAGCTGGGAGCTGAGCGTGGCGCCCGCAGGTCCCGGGCCGGTGCTGCTGCGTCAGGAGGTGCGCGCCCTGGGGCTACCGGTGCACGCCGAGCTGCCAGGCACCCCCTGGGCCCCGCACGGGTCTGCCCCACGCAGCCTCCGCCTGGCGCTGGCCCTGCGGCCCCAAGCGCCCGCCGCCTGCGCCCGCCTGGCCGAGGCTGCGCTGCTGCTGGTGACCCTCGACCCGCGCCTGTGCCATCCCTTGGCTCGACTCCGGCGTGAGGCTGAACCTGCGGGGGGCGGCATCCCCACGGGGGCTTGCCGTGCGCGGCGACTGTACGTGAGCTTCCGCGAGGTGGGCTGGCACCGCTGGGTCATCGCGCCGCGCGGCTTCCTGGCCAACTACTGCCAGGGCCACTGCGCGCTGCCCGCTGCGCTGCCCGGGCCCGGGGCGCCGCCTGCGCTCAACCACGCAGTGCTGCGCGCGCTCATGCACGCGGCCACGCCCAGCAACGCCGGCCTGCCCTGCTGCGTGCCCGCGCGCCTGTCGCCCATCTCCGTGCTCTTCTTTGACAACAGCGACAATGTAGTCTTGCGGCACTACGAGGACATGGTGGTGGATGAGTGTGGCTGCCGCTGACCACAGTAAAAACCTGCGCGGCTTCCACGGTCCCCAGGAGCGGGAAGGAAGCAGGCCGCACCTCCTGGTGACTGTGGGCAGGGGGGGCCTCCCACGCCCTGCTCCTGGCCCCCTGCTCCCCTCATGCAGTCCAGCCAGCCCCACATAAAGCAGGAACTGTTTATTAAGATTTTATTGGTGACAAAAGAGCTTAAAACATATTGGCCAAAAATCAAGTTACATTGCCTTGGTACAGATGCTTGTCAACTGGCAGAACTCAGAGTGACCGCTGCCGGGAAGGTCGGGGGCAAAGCAAAGGGCATAAGCAGTGGCAAAGCGGGGTGGTCCAGGGCGGGCGGGTGGGGCACGGGACTAGCGGGCTGCCTCTGGTGGCCTACGGAAGGGAACCAAAGCCCGTGACGGGAAGCAGCCTTGCCCCGGGCAGCAGGCCTACGCGTCCTGCACCGGCTCGACCCAAGGCTGTGTGGGCAGGGGAGGCTGGAACTCCCGGCTCCGGGGCAGCCCCCACCCTGTGCCCGCAGCAGGCCAGCGTTGTCCATAGAGGAGCGGCCTCGCGCGGGGTCCTCACCCGCCCGCCCCTTGGCCTGTTTCCTTCCCCACAAGCTGCTTCTGGTCAGCTGGGCTGGCAGACAAACTCCGGGTGGGGCAGGACGGGGTGCCTTCCGTCTCCTTCCACCACATCCCACGGGACAAAAGCCACCGGGCTGGGAATGGCGCCTTCCTGCCCTGCCAATCCTGGCTGAGGTCACTGTGGGGCCATGAGCACCTTCTGGGGGCAGCCAGAGCCCCGGCGCGTCCACGGCGCAGGAAGCGGCCATGCTCCTGAGTCCTTGAAGGCAGGCGTGGGCCTCTGGGCTGGGCTGCTGCCCAGAGCCGCGGAAGCAGAGCCTGCAACCTCCTCCTGAACCCACGTCCGGCGCTGCTCCGGCCTTGGGATATGCCGCCAGCTGACACCTCGCTTCTGGAAGCTGCTCATGACTCCCAGGTCCACCGCTAAGATCTTAGAGACAAACTTAGAAAAGTATTTTTCAGTACTTCTTTGAAAAGTCTTTAAAAAAAACAAACAGAAAAACCCAAAACACCATATTTTAAGTGAAATCCCTTAGAACACAGGCCGGGGACCTGGGCAGTCTGAGAGCTGTGCTCCTCGGCCCTGCAGGCCCGGCCGCCGCCATGAGCCTGCGAGGGCACGGAAATGTGAAGTTTCTCCTGCTAAAATGTAGTCCCCTTTCAATAAAAGAAAAGAAAGAAAAAAACGGAGGAAAGGGCTACTCTGAGATGAGGGTCTTCTCCCTCCGCCTGGCCACGGGCCCAGGGTGCAGGGCGAGCTGGGCCTCCCGGGCGGCGGGCTCCTGGGCCGCCACCTCCGTCTCCTCTCCCTCTCCTTCTCGTGCCGCCGCCACCGTCGCAGCTGCCGCGTGCCCACGGGGGCGCTTGCTGCTCGGCTCCTCTCCCTGGGCTGCTCCTCTCCCTCCTGCTGCTCACACAGTGGTGCCTCAGTTTTAGCAGTGGAAAACAGGTATCCATTTATTTTTATTTTTTATTACCCAGAATAAGATGCTGATGCACTAAGCCAGAGCTTAGCTCTTCGCCGCCACCTGTAGGAGGGGACAAGAGAGGCATCAGGAGAGGCAGGGCCCTGAGGTCACCACCGGGAGTGTCCTGTACAACGCACTTCTGAGGGGAAGCCAAGGCCGCTGGGAGCTGCAGAACAGCCGACAGGGCAGAGGGCCCGGGCCCAGGCGCCGCCCATCGTGGCTCTTCTATCCTGGGCCGTGAGGGGCACTTACCTTCTAGTACTGGGACAGCCCTGTCACCCCGCCGTGCTGGTATGCCCGCTCTCCCTGGTACGTGGAGTCTTGTGACAGTGCCACGTCAATCTGTGACTTAAACTCGTCGCCCAGGTAACTGTCCTAAAAGCCAAGGCAGGAGGCTGAGTAGCTGCACGCACGGGAACCTGCCCACCTGGCCCGGAGCGGAACGGCAGGCTCACCTGGGACAGCTCCGGCTGGGAGAGGCCGGGCTGGCTCATCTGGGAGGGCTGGCTCATGGAGATGTAGCCCTGCGTCAGCGCGCCCTGTGAGAAGGGCTGTGACGCCACATCCTGGCTGGCCTGGCTGTTGGGGAGGGTGGTCTGGCTGGGCCCAGGCAGCCCAAAGCGGTTCTTCTGGCGCCCCCCACGACCAGTCTTACTTTTTGGGGCGCCCCGGCCTGAAAGACAGCAGGGGTGAGCTGCGGGGCAAGGGAGGATGGCACGTGGGGGGGTGCAGTACTGGCAGGCACGCTCACCGGCTGCCGGCCCGTTGGCCTGTCCGAAGTAGCCTGGTGGTGGCATGGGTGGCATGACCAGGTTGAAGGGGATGGGGATGTTCATGGCAGCCACATGGCTCGGGCCGGCGCTGATCATGCCTATCTGGTCGTGGGTCTGGAAGTACATGTTGGACGGACGGCCTGCGGGACAAGGTGGCCGGACGGCAGGCGTCAGGTTGTGCTCCTCACCTGCCCGGGGCCTAAGGCCGACGCCGGCTCTTTCTCCCCTGAGTCTGAACTAATGGTGGCTCAGAGATGCTAAGCACTGCCACCCGCAGGGCACTTGTGAGAGACACCCTGTAGCAGCACGTTTCTTCCCCCTTGGGCCTCACCATAAAGCGAGTGAACACTGGGATCCCCAGGGGAGACAGAGCCACTGGGCTCAGGGACACTGCAGGGACCAGGGAGGTCCCAGGAGTAGGCCTCAGGCCACAGGGTGCCCACAGCAGGCTGGGGCCTCAGCGCTGCTGCCCTGGAGGGAGCACAGGGAACTCAGCTGTTCCACAGCGCGAGGCCCACAGCGGCCAGGGTCAGGGCGGAGAAGGGGAAGCAGCAGGAGGCCGCGGACGAGGGCTGAGATCCCCTGCGCCGACCGCACGCAGGCTGCCCCAAGGTCCACTGTGCTGACCCAGGAAGGAGGGCGCAGGGACGCGGAGGGGAAGGCACAGGGCTGAGCTCCCGAGGCCACAGTGAGGTGTGGCAACGTCACAGCCTGCGCGGGGCCTTACCCTGGCTGCTGCGGTCGTACACGGACCCGGGGATGATGGCCTCTCGGGCGTCATACATGGCTGTTGTCATGAAGCGGGCCCCCTGCAAGGTTGCACACCAGTGAGGAATGCGTCAGGTCAACAGAAGATGACCTCCCCCATCCGCTGGCCTGGAGGTGGCTGGTGTGTGAACCCTGGCACCGCCACACCCAATGTCCCTGCCTGCTGGGACCCCACTGCGGCCACCTGAGCCCTGCAGTCCCCAGCCACCAGCACTCACCGGGTTGATGGTGTTGACCAGCTTGCGTGGCTTGCTGAACTGCATGAGGCTCTCGCGCAGGTTGTTAAGTGGCCCCTCCACCAGCACCTTCTGCTCCTTGTAGTAGTTCAGCAGATGGTTCCACAGCGGCTGCTTCGACAGGGCCTTGGGGTTGCCCACGATGATGACGCCGTACCTGGGGGACAGCACAGTGCTCAGAGTGGATGGGAAGCAGGCTGGGCGCCGCCCACTGGGAGACAGCTGCTAGCCTGACACCACGGCCGCCTGCTTCTCAGGCTCCTTTTCTGTCCTCCAGAGTCACTGCACACAGCCGTCAGGTGCGGCTGAGCGAGTGATGGTGCCCCGTGCTGAGCACCTGGGGAATGGGTGCTCCAGCCCCAGAGCGTTCAGGGTGAGAAGGGACGTGAAGGGCGTCCCCAGACGGGCACAGGCGCACTGCCATGGTCGGGCAGCTCCCTTCCTCCCGGCCAGCTCTGTCCACTTCTCCATCCTCTCACCGTCCTTCCCCCCAGAACACCGAGCACTGTGCTGGATGTGGCAGACAGAACTGGGGCGCAGCACTGCCGTGGCTGAGGGGCTCAGGAAGACAGGAGCGCCCTCTGCCGTGGCCCAACACAGGCTCACGGCACCCCAGCCAGCCACAGGGGTCTGGGACCGAAAGGGCACCTGAGGGAGATGCAGAGGTGGGGAGCAGCCTGGCGCTGGCCTACCTGGCTCTGGTCAAAGCCACATTGAGACGCCGGGGGTCATTTAAAAAGCCAATTCCTTGGTGCTCATTGGCTCGCACACAGGACAGGATGATGAAGTCCTTCTCGCGTCCCTGGAAGGCGTCCACGCTGGCGATCTCTACCTCCTGGAAGGGGCAGTGATGACCCATGAGCTGCACGCAGCCTCCAGGCCCCCTGGCTGCACAGAGCAGGGGACACACAGGAGCCAGGCCAGGCCGGCTTGCCCAACATCCCAAGGCTCCCAGCACCCCAATGTCCTTGCCCATCCCCAGGAAGCAAGAATCCACAATAATATCTGGAAAAGTTGAACAGCAGAACCACCACTCCTGCTGCCAGTTAGCCTGGGCACACAGCCCTCCCTCTAGGATAACAAAGGTGCCCCTCACTGCCCAAGCCTGTAACAGGTCCTTAAAAGCACCCCAAGAAACCTATGTCTGGCAGAGTCTGTGCAGCCCGACCAGACCGTGCAACCCCGAGCCCCAGCCTCCTGGGGGCTGGGACTACAGCGCACAGCCGTCTTCACGCACCGCTCAGCCCTCAGTGACACCGAGTACTGGGCTGACACGTGTGCCTACCAGGCTCACGCTGAGCTGGCGGGTGGCAGCGGCAAGTGCCCACCTGGTACAGCTTGGTGTGCAGGGAGCCGCTGAACTGCATGTACTGCACCAGGTAGGAGCGCTGGCCCTCATAGGGCGTGATGATGCCAATCTGGTCGGGCTTGGCGCCGGCCTTGAGCAGCTTTGTGGTGATCTTCTCCACGTTGGCAGCTTCCGTCCTGTAAACGTGGGGCAGGGCTGTGAGGCCAGGGCGGCTCTGCCTGTGGCACGAGAGCCCACGGGGCCTGCGAGATGCACCAAGGCCCAGCTGGTGGGCTGTGCCACTGTCAGGGTAACGACAGCCCTGCTCTCCGCTCTGTTACTGGGGGCTCGAGAGCACGAATTAGGAAGATGCACCGGCAGCGGCAAGAAAAGCGGAAGAGGCTCGGATGGCAGAGCGGGGCCTCGGCTCACCTGTTCAGGTAGGACGTGCCTGAGCTGGCGATCTCCTCCTGGCCCTGGGTCACATAGAAGAACATGGGCTTGTCGGGCTGGGGCCACTGGAAGTCGAAGCCCTTCTTCACACGGTCAGCTGCCATCAGGAGGAACAAGGCAACGCGTCACCTCAGAGGACAAACCTGACACTTCCGCAGAGCCCACATGGGCGCTGGCCCCGCAGAGGAGACGCGACGGGCGACCCCAGTCAGTGCAGTCCCCGGTGCCCAGCCCACGCAGGCTGGCAGAGCTGCTTTTGCCCTCCAGGCCCAGGTGGCCTCCGCCACAGGGCGGGCTGAGCACAGCCCGGCAGGTGCCAGCGCACTCCCTCCCACGGGGTGCTCTCGGCAGGACTTGGTGCTCTTCAAAAGCTGAAGAGCTTTTAGGTTAATTACTGTATTTCAAAACTCAGAAATGTAAAGGACATATTAATTGGTTCAAAAATAAACCTGGCCAGCTCAGCAGACTAAGTGCCTACTTTGGTAAGCTCGGGGACCAGGAGTCAAGCCCTGGTCCTGCACGCTGCGCTGGCCCTGCACCAGGGCATGCTGAACCATGACCCAGTCCAGACTTGGTGGTACAGGCCTGTAATCCCAGAGCTGCGGAAGCTGAAAACAGGAGGATCACTATGAGCCCAAGCTTTGTAGAGATCCTGTACCAAATATATAAATAGAAAAAAAAAAAAAAAAAAAAAAAAAAAAAAAAAAAAAAAAAAAAAAAAAAAAAAAAAAAAAAAAAAAAAAAGACCTAGCCAGGAATGGTAATGCACACCTACAGTCTCAGCCCCCTCTGGGAGGCTGAGGCAAGAGGGTCACAAGTTCCAGGCTGGTCTGGCCACCTGCACTAATGCTCAGTGACATCCCATCTCAAGAAAGGCTGGAGGCCAGGGGCTCAATCCCCAGCCACACATATGTACGAATCCCTAACTTTTTTTTTTTTTTTTTTCTTTTAAATGAAAAATAACCATTTTCCAAGCAAGGAAAGTGAGGCAGGGCCTGGCTGCCAGCCTGGTGGGGTAACTTCGAAGGGCCTGCTCCAGGCCCTCAGACACAGGCATATGCGGCCTGGCCTTCCAGGTAGGTGGGACAGGCCCGCGGCCTCTCCAGGACTAGTGCACCGTGCTAGAGGTGGGGATGTGCACGCGTACAGCCAGCAGACTCCGCCCACAGTCAACGGTACAGACAAGCCACCGGGTCTTCACAAAAAGCAGGCACGTCACCCCACCCCCACCCTCCCAGTGCCACCAGGCTTCCCCTAAACCCTGCTGTCATTGCATCTTTGGGGCTTGCTCTGCTCTGCTGTCTGAGGAAGGTCCTCGGCGGCAGCGGCGGCTCCGCTGGACCCTGCCTGCCTCAGCCTCCCGAGTACCAGGACACCAAGCCTGTGCTGTGCCGCGCTGTCCGATGATCTCTGGGAAATGCCTGCTGGTGTCCCAGTGTGCAGGAGCACTGTCTGTACAGCACGCGTGTCCCAAGCACCGCCTTTGTCACCTGGTGACGAGGACGGCTCCTAAGGCCGGCTAGGCCAGTCCCCTTACCCTTACAGGACATTTCTCACAGCAACAGGAGGTGTACAGATGCACAAGGGTGCGACATGTCATCAGACCTCAAGTGACCCCAAGCCAGGGCCAGCCTGGGCTGCAGGTGCCTTCATCTCGTACTGGGGGCTCTGAGGCCCCCCAGAGCTCCGTAAAGGAGGCATGTTCCACAGACCCACATTCTGCAACAGCCCACACGAGGACGTGGCCCCTCCGTGGCGCCAGACACAGGCTTCCAGCGCAGCGCCTGCTGCGAGTGGCCCCGCGAAGCTCCCGCTGCGTCCTGCCTCTCCCCAAGCCCGGGAGCCTGTCACCTGCAGTGACGCCGTTCTGCAGAGAGCCCTCGTAGAAGATGTTGGATGGGAAGGCGCTGAGTGCAGGGTGCATGCGGTACTGGACCTGCAGGCGGATGGGGCGGATGCCCAGCACCACCAGGCGCTCAAAGAGAGACTGCGACAGCCCAGCCTTGGCTGCCTTCTTGCACATCACCACCGGGCCCAGCTGGCAGTGGTCGCCCACGAGGATCAGCTGTGGAGAGGACCACACAGGCTGGGACCCCAAGCGCCCAAGGGCCCAACCCAGGGAAGGAGCTGGGCTCAGGGCCAGTGCCGCTGCCTTGGGCCCTCACTCCCACAGCGGGCCCACCTGCTTGGCCCCGAGGACCACGGGGACCATGCACTCGGGCTCTGTGGCCTGGGTGCTCTCGTCAATCAGGATGGAGCGGAACTGCATCTTGGCAAGCCTCGGGTCGCCAGCGCCCACGCAGGTGCAGCAGATCACGTCAGCGTTCTGGGGTGGGGCACAGGTGTGAACAGCGCACGGCTAGCGCACCTGGGTCCCTCCCCTATTGTCCTGACACTGCTTGAACAGGCTGCTCTCCCACATGTGCCTGAAGCCCAAGGACTTTGAGGATAACACGGGGCAACGGCAGAAAGCCTGCGAGACGTGGCCCTGTGCCTCACTGCTGTGCAGTCTCCCACACCAGAGCCTGTGCCAGCACAGGCAGCTCGTTATAAACCGCAGGCAGAGGGCGAGGGCTGGGGACACAGCTCCATGCCATAAGCGCTTGCCTGGCAAGCACAAGGACCCAAATTTGATCTTCGGTACCAAAAAAAAAAAAAAAAAAAAAAAAAAAAAAAAAAAAGACACTAATATTGGGCCAGCAAGACATCTCAGTGGACTAAGTACCTGCTTAGTCAAGCACAAGGACCAGGGTTCAATCCCTGGCACCACATAAGGCACAGGCCCTGCCCTGGACATGCTGAGCTGGCTCAAGCCTGGGTGTGGTAGCACACACCTATAATCCCAGCACTGGGGAGGCTGAAAAGAGGAGAATGGCTACGAGTCTGAGCTGTGTAGTGAGACCCTACAGCAAATACATAAAGAAAGAAAAAACAAAAACTGGCTGGTGAAAAGCCTCCAGACTTCAGGCACACCCCAGGCCCCGCAAGGACCTGACAACAGCAGAAAGGAGGGAAACAGCAGGTGCTCCCTGGGAAAGTGGGCACCCCGGCTGAGGCCGCAGGAGGCTGCCGGCCACAGGGCTCACCATGAGCAGCTCCCGCTCAGCAGTGCGCTTGAGGGCTCGGTACCGCTTCTCGTCAGCAGAGGACAGCTCCCCGGTCTCATCCTTCAGCTGCTGAAGCTTCTGCAGTTCCGGCATGCTGCAGGCAAGGCCAGTGAGCACAGGCAAGGGGCCGGGCCCGGCCCGGCCCAGTCCAGCGCACCCAGGGCCCCTGGCCGGCTGCACACACCTGTCCATGTTCCTGATCTGGTTGTGCAGTGCAAGGAAGGACACTGGCGAGTCGATGGCCTCGCGGCTCTTGGCACAGAGGCGCACAACCTTCAACCCTGTCTGGTGGATCTTCTCCGTCAGCTGGTCCACAGCGATGTTGCTTGGAGCACAGACAAGCACAGGCCTGCAACAAGACAGGCAGGTGCTCGTCATCTGCGGGAGTGCGGCCAGCACAGGAGCCAGGGCCTGGGTGCCCGGCTGCCCGGCTGCCCAGCTCCTGCAGTGCTCTCAGCGCTCCACATCCTCTCTCCTGCCCGTGAACACAGCACAAGGCACACCAACCAGGGCAGCACTGTGTAGGCAGCTGGCTACATACTGTGGCCATTGCCATGTCCTGCGCAGCATGACACCGCTGTCCCCAAGGGCTTGCCTCAGCCCCCTGGGTCCAGCCCACCCCAGGGCCTGCTTGGCCTACCCGTTGCCCTGCCGAGCCAGGTGGTAGACGATGGTGGCGGACGTCACGGTCTTGCCCGTGCCGGGCGGGCCCTGGATGAGGCTCAGCGGCCGCTGCAGCACGGTCTTCACAGCGTACACCTGCGAGTGGTTGAGGTCGGGGAGGCCCTGCGCGGTGAAGCGCTTGGGCAGCTGGCACTTGATGATCACGTCCTCCACCTCGTGGCCCAGCAGCTTGTGGTAGATGTAGCCCGACACGGAGGTCTCGTCCACCGCAAAGGTCTTCAAGGCGCTCTGCATCCTGGAAGGCAAGCCCAGCGTCACCTTCAGGGCCAGGGCGACACCGAGCCCGTCAAGGCCCCGGGGGAGAAGGCAGCCGCACCTGTCAAATGAAGTCGACTTCCACACGAAGTCCACCTGGAAGTTGTGTGTCACCTCCACAGGCGCACCCACACTGCTGCGGAGCTCAATGGCGATCTCATCACCATAATCTGGGCGCTGAGTTAAGTTTGCTTCCGTGTTCAAAGCTGACGCGCCCTTCCCCGGCGGCCCTGTGTGTGTCTGTCTGTCTGTCTCCCTCCCGGCCTCCCTCTTGCTCACACTCACACACACACAGGAGGTGGAGCTGCTGACCCTGCTGGCTGTGCTGTCTGGCCGAGGGGAGCCCTGTGCACTCCTGGCTTTGCTGGCCAGGGATAGAGACAGTGGATTTCCCGAGGGCAGAGGTCTCACGAGCCCCCACAGCCCTGCCACTCAGTCCCTCTGCGCCAAGGATACTGTCAGGGACCTTGATGACGTGGCCAATCCCTTTCCACAGGGGCGCCAGGTCCCCCTTGTAGCGCAGGCAGATCTCGTCCCCCTGCATGAGTCGCATGTCTGTTGGGGAAACAGCGGGGCTTAGTGTGCTCCGCCTCTGCCACTGCACTCACCACCAAGAGCGCGCATGGAGGACGCTTCACAAGGGCGAGCTGGGAGGTGTACGCTACTTATGGTCACGAGTATTTTAAAACTTAAAATCACCTCTTAACCAAATTATGACTAAATCCTCATTACCAGAGTCAGTCTTGGGCAAAGTGAAGTAGGCGATTCTCTTCTTGTTAAGGCCCAGGTCCCACCTGACTGTGATGTTATCTTGCGTCTGAACACATGGAAAACAAGACCTTGGTTAGCCCAGTGCCGGTGCCCAGGTGGCTGCACCCCTCAAGCAGCCGAGTACCGGGGCCTCAGGGTGCAGGGAACGCAGCCCCGCCTCCCCACCCGGCCACAGCTGGCAGGGCTGTCACTCCACACGAGGCTTCGCGGCAGCAGGTGAGGTGCTAGGAGAGGAAGCTGGCAGCCGAAGGGCTCCTGGTCCCTAGCTGCTCTTGGGGGGCTCGGCCCAAGGTCCGGCTCTCCCGTGAGCAAAGCTGTGAACTAAACTGTGAGTGACTTTTGCTGGACTAGAAGCAGCACGTGCTGTGGCCAGCACTGGCTCCAAGTAACTGTTTGTGCTGGCGGCCGAGCTAGGAGAGAGCCCTGTGAGGAGGAGTGCGGAGCCCCGCACGTGCCACATCACCTGCGACTCCTTCAGCTTCTTGTCATAGTCGGCCTCCAGCTTGACCAGGGGCCCGAAGATGTTCTGGTACTGGTAGGCGTCTTCATAGCGCAGCAGCACGTGCTGGGGCTCCTCATCCACCCCTGGCTTCTCCAGGTCCTCCAGGGTGGCCGAGGGGTTTTCCTACAGGACAAAAACAGTACCAAGCTCGGCTGCTCCTCCCTGCATGCAAGCGGAGAGAGCCCACAGGCGCCCACTCGGCAGAGGAGCCTGAGTGAGCGCCCCGCAACTGACACGTGCAGGGCGCTGGACGCCAGCCTCAGATCTGGCCAGCTGGGCTATGCCCTCAGCATGGTGACAGGGCACCAGGCCCGGAAGCAGCTGCCTGCACAGCCAAGGAGCAACCAGCCCGTGCAGTAGGGGCTCCTTCGTCCTGGTGCGGGGTCTGCTGCCTGAGTTGGCCGAGGCCCGCTCGTTCCCACACCTCACTGCAAGGGAGCATGTGCTGGAGGACAGGTACCCAGGTGACTGGAAGTGCGGCGAAGGGACCAGGCCAGGAAACAGCCGCGAAGGCGGACTTGTACTGAAGAAACAGGTCTGTGTCGGTGAGCCCTGTGAGGAGGAGTGCGGAGCCCCGCACGTGCCACATCACCTGCGACTCCTTCAACCCTCTAAGCAGGACTGATGCCATCACAAGGCCCTCCACAGCTGGGTTCAGGGCAGGGGCTCCAGGGCAGGGCTGGGGCTGCTCCCTGCCCAGGCCCTCTATTCTTCCCTTGCTTGTCTGCATGCGCTGCCTCACCCGACCTCTGTCCCCCAGGGCCACCGCTCCCTTGGTCTTCGTCTGTGGGGTTGGGATGGTGCCCAGACCCAGCGCATACAGGCAAGCGCCATTCTTTTAGTTGACTCTGAGCTACGACCTTACCAGGCTGCCTGCTAGCCTTGAACTTGGATCCTCCTGCCTCAGCCTACTGAGAGGCTGGGATGATAGGTGTGTGCCACCCTGCAGAGGGCTGAGTTTTCACTCACACCCATGGACTTGCCTGCTATGCCCCACCTGTTTGCCACCACTGTGCCCAAACTTTGCCCCTACTCACACTCTCTGCAGCAAGAAAACAAAGGGTGAGCCGCAGCGCCCTGCTGCCCAGGGCTCACAGGGACCTCACTCCAGGGCCCTGCGGCCACGCTCACCTTCCAGAGCTCCTCCAGCTTGTTGATCTGCTGGGCCGTGATCTGCCGTGCCCGCAGCTGCTCCTGCTCTGAGGGGATCTTGACCAGCCAGGACAGGAAGCAGCGGTCCTGGATCAGAGGCTGCCACTGCGAGCTGTCCCAGTTGATGTCCTTGAGGCTGCTCTGGCTGGCACAGGGCTGCCTACAAAGCCCGGGGGTGGGGGCGGCCATCAGGACCCTGCCTGGGCAGCCCTAGCCCCACACCTGGGCTCTGCGAGGCACTCTCACACAGCCTCCATGCAGCCAGCGCGGCACTGCAGTTCCCCACGCAATGGAGTTCCCAGCTCTTACGACTCAGAACAGACTTTGTTTTCAGGGAGTCGTGGTGATCTCACCAGAACACACCCCAAAAGCATTACTCAGCACTGCCGACTCCCTCCAGAAGTATCCCGGGCTGGCTGGCAGCCTCACCTGCACAGCAGAACCACGACCGAGTCGGCCTTGGCGGGGATGAAGCCCAGGAGGAAGACGTTGCGGCAGCCGCAGTTGTAGCACTCCAGGACGGTCTCTCCCAGGGGCCCGTCCTTGTGCAGCGTCACCTCTTTGCATTTTGCCCTCACGAGGTGATTTACAATGTGGCTGAAAGCAGGAAATGATAAATAGTTAACACCTGAAGTTTGGCTTTTCACCACTTCCAGTCTTTGGGCCCCAGTAAAAGTTCCGGTCCTGTTCACGGTCCATTAGCGGCGGCAGTCACACCTCATCCATCTGGTGTCCCCCAGGAGCAGCCCTGCCTGCACTGGCTTCCCACTGAGCGTAACAATCGATTCCAACCTCAACTACTTGTAAGGAAAGACTTCCCCAGCGAAGCTCCCGAGTTCCTGTGGGCGTCTCCCCGGCCCTGCTTCCTTACAGACAGCTTATCAGGCCGCACTCAGCCTGGGGCGCCGCTGGGACAGCGTGTTCTGCCACAGGGCCCTGTCCTCTGCCTGCTGCGGGCTTCTGTCGTGGCTCTTGGTCTTCCACAGTCACTTCTGCACAGCCCCGTGCCTGCTTCCAGGAGCAGCAGCCCCTCCTAATTCATTCAGGCACCGGGAACCTAACAACTGAACCTATTAGAAATCAGAGTCCAGGAAAAACCAGAGTGCGCGGTGGCTCAGGGCCACGCTACAGAGTCCTTTCCGCTGCCCGGATCCCTCCCCACTGCCTTGTGGACACAGCCAGGATGCAGCGTGCCTGATGCCAAGCTGGCCACACCGGAGCACACACTGGCCTCACCCAGGGAGGGTCCCCCAGTGCGAGCCTCCCCGTGACCCTCAGCCTCCTCACTGCATGTTCTCTCCTCAGAGAGCCCTGCCCCCTACAAGCTTTAGCGCCCGTGCCACCACGGAGCCCTCCGCTTTCCCTGATCAGCATGGTCATCCGGGGGGAGCCACCACCAGCCTGTTCCCACAGCACAACTGCTCAGTCCCTGGCGCCACCCACTCTCCCAGCCAGGCTCTGCACAGCACACAGCAGGCCAGCGGCCGCCTCTCCCTGAGACCCTGCTCACTTCCCGATTCTTGGCTGTGCTGACCGGAAGCCAGGGTTGCCAGCTAAGAAGAGTATGACTTAATTGCTTTTCCTGCATGACAAGAACTCATGCCAATAGAGCTACATTTAAATCATCCAGAATATTCTGTCACTAGAGTCTTGGTTATTTTTAAGGTATCAGCCCCTTCTTGCCTGCTGAGACGATGAGATCTACTCTCTGGTCATCCCCTCTGCAGGCACAGGAAGCCTTGGGCTCCTTACAAATGTGCCTCCCTAGGACCCATCTGCATTATTTTCTTTCTCCAAAACACGATTCTTAGAAAAGATTCTGCTGCCTTGCTGGCCACAGGGAGCCCGGGACTTGCAGGCCCCTGCTCAGGCTCTGCCGCCGCAGCATGGACCCTCATAGGTCCCTGCAGCCAGCCCCAAGGGACGCACTGGACAGCAGGGGTGGCACAGGAAAGCCCCCTTTTGGAACTCAGCTCTGGGAAGACACTTTCTCACCCTGTCCCAACACAAACTGCAAGCCATCCCAGGGGCTGCTGACCAGCAACAGGAAGGGAAGCCCCACTTGCACAGGAGAGTGACCCTAATTTAATCAGAAGGTTCAGGATCTAGGCGGAGTTAGCTGAGGGCTCCAGGCCGGGTAAACCTCTTGGAACAGGCTCCTCAGTGCCTGGACACCCTGGGAACAGCCAGCAAGGAGCCTGTCGGGACGGGCGTGCCCAGCTCATCTCGGAGAGAAATAAACACTGGGAAAGAGAATTAAGCCAAGCCTCCTTGCATAATAAAAGAACCACAGAGAATAAATCAAGGGTAAATACATTAAGGCATTCACACACCAGCATCTGTTTCAAGTTAAACCAGTCACAGAGGAGAAAAAAACCAGGTTTGTTAGCGTGATTTTATATTGTGCTTTGCTTCAACATTTCCATAATTTACACACAAATCCGAGCACACGCTGATTAAAGACACATGCACAGCTTGATTATCTACCTGCCAGAAGTATTTCCACGGCCATTGCAGAACCATTTCTTGCTGGTATTACAGTAAACCACGCAGGCAGGATCATGTATTCCACAGTAACTAAAAAGTCCAAACATCAACAGTTAAAAGCTGGAAGGTCACTCTCTGGTTTTAATTTGGCAGAATGTAAAATTCCTTCCTCTTACAACATTTTTAAGTTTTTCATTAAACACATACTCAAACCCAACAACCCCAGTAACAGACTCTCTTGGGTGCTGGCGGGGAGGCACCCAGCCAGGGGAGGGGTGAGGCCGGCCAGGCCCAGGGGCATCGCACCCTAAGGTGATTCCAGTCCCTTCCCCTGGCCCCTAGGTTCAGGAGTGGGGTCTCTTAATAGCAAAGGCAGCCTGCTGAGCCGCAGTGTCCAGCAGAGGGCACTGTGCTCCCGGGAACAGAGAGCTGGCCCGCAGGCGAGGCTCAGGCCAGGAGGACCTGGGGGGCCCATCCCACCTCTGCTGGGTTTTCTGAAAATAAACACACCAAAAACACTGGCTCTCCAGTAGCTCTGCTTGGGTATGAAGCCAAGAGCCAGTCTCCATCAGAAGGCACTCCAGCCAGCGGGGCGCCCCACCTTTGCTTGCAGCACTTATCCTAGGGGGGAGGGACCCCACTTTGCTGCACGACTAAGCCCCCTACAGCTCACACGGTGATTCCACAGCTCTCCATAAGCAGCAAAAACACCATCACACTCCTACAAACCCTTGAGAATCACAGTACCAAAACATAAGCCGTGGCCCTTCCTTGATGGGACAGATAGAACTCAGGATGTGTGTATACAAACAGCATACATAAATATACGTATAATACTGATTTTAAAACCTAATTACTCTGACATACTTTTTTTTTTTACTTGCTTATTTTGTTTGTTTCTTTATTTATTTACTTTGTGGCTGGCTCAGCCTGCCCTGGTGGTGGGGCTGGCGCAGCATGTGGTGCTGGGGATCGAACCGCAGTCCCTGCAGTTGCCTGAGCTTTCCTAAGCAGGCGCTTTAGACCA
>PVKN010000992.1:0-59161 GCA_004027915.1 Capromys pilorides | reverse complement strand
ACCACCAGGCTGCTTATGTCACAGGCTCTGCACCTTCCCCAGGGTGGGAGGAAGCCCAGGTACCACCTTAGCATCAGCCAGTGTTCCCGGGGAGAGTAGGAGAAGGCTGGGCTCCCTGTTGTTGAATCATCTCACAAGAGCTGGGTTCCTAGGTTGGGGAGATAACTCAGTAGAATAAGCGTGTGCCTCTCAAGCGCAAGGTCTTGAGTTCAATCCCCAGTACAGAAAACAAAAACAAAACAAAACAAAAACAAAAAGTGCTGGGTTCCCCAGGCTCCCACTGTTCGAAAAGTTTTAACAGGTGTAAGTGACTGTAATGAGGTTAGCAGGGTGAGAGGTGCCTCTGTGTGTGTGTGTGTGTGTGTGTGTGTGTGTGCGCGCGTGCGCACGTATGTGTTTTTCAGCTTTGACATCACAGTCCTACTCTTCCTGGCTTCCTACCCTTTCAATCTGATTGGTGAAATGGGGCACAATTGCTCTGAGGATGTGTGACCTGTGCTGACATCAGAAATTCTGCATCTGCCCATTTTAGATCCACAAAAATGGTGATTTCATAGAGGACAGGACAGCCTAAGTGACCGCATTCTCCTTCTCAGCCGTCACGAGAGGTGTAATAATTCCTTCTCCACTCTGGAGATGAGGACATTGATGAATTGAGTCACCTGCTCTGGATTTCACAGAAGGAAATCACAGAATGAGAATTTACATTCAGGGGCCCGACTCCAAGCCCTGATCAGCACCATCCACGGCCTGGTCAACCCGCCCATGTCGAGGATGAATGCCCAGCACAGATTCCACCGTTACCTTCTCTGGAGGAGGCCAGGCTGTGAGGGCCAGCTGGACTTCCCAGGATGCCCCTGGCTCAGGTGGAGGTGCCACTTGGCTCACCACCCCCATGAGTGGGGTGAGAGGAGAAGGGCGGAATGCTAGAGCCAAGACCCATTTCCTTGAAACAAAACAGAAAACTTGATGTTTTCTGAGTTAAGAAGTAATGTCTGTTGAGTATATGAAACTAAGACAAACACACAACTTACAAATCAGACTAAGAGCTTCTCTCTTGGTCAAAATGGCGGGCCGCCTGGCTGCTGCAGCATCAAGCCGGTGGCTGAAAGGTATTCGGGAGGGGTGTTACAATGCTACACGGTTTAACACGCTGGGCTTAATGTGAGATGGTACAATAAATGAAGGTGAAGATATAAAAGAGGCCATAAGAAGGCTTCCAGAAAACCTTTATGACGACAGGATGTTTCGCATTAAGAGAGCCCTGGGCCTGAGCGTGAAGCATCGGGTCTTGCAAAGAGCAGGGGACAAAGCCTGAGGAGGATGAATTCTACCTTGAGCCATCGCTCAAAGAGGTTATTCGGGAAAGAAAAGAAAGAGAAGAAAGGGCAAAGATGTAACCACATAGTTGGAAGTCCGTGGATGCAGCTGTCTTCAAAATATTTTTATGAACTTATTTAACTCTGAAACACACAGTTCAAAAATTATTCTGGTCTGCAGATACTGTACCTTAAATAAATGTCTGTTGTATTCAAAACAAGCAAACAAAAAAAACCAACAAATTAGACTAAGAACGAACAGCCATTTTTAGCTGACTAGTACTTACATCTCTTCTCTTTCTTTCTGTTCACGTCGTCTTGTGGAGTGGGGTATCTACTGTCTGCATTATTTTCTGCAGCTCGTAACTGCATTTCTCTCTAGAGAGGATTACACGTGGTTTACATGGGTGAATAAAATACAACTTAAAATTGGGTTAGGAAAGAAAGTCCCATGCCATAATAACATATTCAGATTTGTATTTTTAAAATTTAATATCGCACTGAGAATATTTGCCCATGCATAAAAGACTACTGCATCATTTAAAAGCAGACTCGTTCTTTCGTGGAAGTAGAAAAGCATACAGGTCAGAAGTGGGGTAGAGGGGAATAGTTGGGGCAGCCTCTCCTTTTTTAAAAAATGTATTTAGTATAGGGTCGACAGGGTCTCACTATGTAGATCAGACTTGTAGTGAGTCTCCTGTTTTCAGCCTCCCAAATGCTGGGAACAGGCACGCACCACCACGCCCATTCTCCATTGCAGTCCCAGTCCGCCCTGGAGGCGGGGCCTCCACGTACACAGAAGATGGAACCCCAGCCGCTGAGCTCTGCCTAAGCAGGCGCTTTAGTCTGTTGCGCTATCTGGCAGGCCCATGGCCCCTCTCGTACTGCTGCTCGGTAAGTGCCCCTTAGGTGACCAGGTGCCTCCCACTGGCCTTTTCGGCTGTGGCCATCCTGTCTCAGTTATTAATAAAGTGGCAGATATACCCTTGCACAGAAATCTTTGTTCATATCTGCTTATTTCCTGAAGGAACATGCCTAGGATCATCTCCAGCCTCAGGAAGACATGACCCAAGTCCCCCCCACCTCGAAAAGAGCATCTTTCTGCGGCTGAGCCCACCTGCAGCCTGGACACCGAATTGTAAGCCTGAGTCCCCTTCTTTGCCCTTTTCCCAGCTCTTGTGCCTCTGCCCCCTCCGAGGTGGGGTTGACAGCCACCCTCTTGTTGGGGTGACCACCCTAGAGCATCTGGAAAGAAAACAGAGTCAAATGCTTGCAGGAGCTAGCTGGTGTTAGGGAGGGAAATCTGAAGGCCTTGCCTTAGTTTTGCCTGAATCTTCCAAGTTTTTAAAACCGAAGATGCTTCAATCAATGCCTCTAAAAGGAACAGAGTGCCCTAAGTAGTGAAAAGGCAACGGGACTTAGGTGGCCTCGGGCGCCAGAAGCCACGTGCTCCGCCAGAGGGCGCTGTTGCCCCACCGGAAGGCCTGCTGAGAGCCGCGTGCTTGGGCAGAGCGGGAGCAGGGCTGGGAGGGTCAGAGTCCCGCGCAGAGACTCTCCTTTCTCTTGGGACCCTCCCTTCTGTCCCGCGTGCCCTTGCTGCTTCTCTTTGGGTATCTCTTCTTTGTGCCTAGTCAGCCCTGTTGCACCCCAGGGTGCCTCTGTGTCGAGGGTAATTTCCCATTCTTTCCAGGAGATTTTCTCGTTCTCTCCTGCTTAAATGGCTGCAAATTCAAAATAGTTTATACCTATTTGTGCACTGAATAACATTTTAGGTACTTTTAAAATGTAAAGATGGAAAGTGCATCCTTTTTCTATTCCTTTATTAGTTTTCCTCCAAAAAACTAGAAACCTAAAAAATCAAGATTGCTTTCCACCCAGTTACTTATTATTTACTATATTTATCTATTTACTTTTTATGGATGAGTGGACCTGAGGAGAAGTTACCAGGAGAATAACTAATACTGACTAGGTTTGTGGTCTTTGATTATTCAAGGATGTAAACAAATTTGTATGTCTATGTGAAAAGAAGGCAGAAACATCATCGTTGAGTAAGAGCTTGGTGTGAGGTGCCTGTCTTCTCAGGCAGTCCTTACGCTACCAGTGAGGAACCTCTGCTAGGGAGTGTGAAGATCATGGCCATGGTGTGAGAAGGGGTGCAGCTGGGGTGGGGGCCCAACATTAGGAGCTTCAGAATCTGTCCTCCGGCCCAGACCAGTGACAACCCAGGAGGCCATTTGAGTGGATCTGGGCAGCATGTCTGTCTTTGTGGTCCTTTGTGTAGGGTATTAAGTCCAACAGCTTCTTCGCTGAGTTGAATGTGGGGTTTCAGTTTCTTCCTGAGGCTGTCGAGGGCCAAGGAGATAGCTGAGTGGAATAAGTGCTTCCCTAGCAAGCAGGGTCCTTGGCAGGACCCTGACAGGGTCCTGATTTCAATCCCTGGTACTGCAAAAACAAACAAACAAACAAGCAAACAAACAAACAAACATCAGCTTTTCAGGCTGTTGAACAGGGAGGATCCAGACTCTGGGAAGCAGGCGAGCAGGTCCTGGATGTCCATGTGGAAACAGTGGCGAAGCTGGCGTGTGGAATGCCCCTCTGCGTCCTCTCCCCTTTTGTCAGCCATAGTTGGGTGCTCGCTTTTATTTAATGACCTAGAAACAGGGAAAAGAAAATCCACTCAGGAAGGCCAGAGGGTTGTCTATGGGCTAGGAGGGGAGTGCCATCTAAACAGAAAAGTTCATTCCCAAGAACCAGCCCAGTAAGGGACTAAAAGACAGCTACAGTGTGAAAACAGAGATGTGTCTTCCTCATCCCTGGGCCAGAACATGGGCTTTAAGTTTATCCCACTGAAATGAAAGTTCTTGTCCTTCCTGTTTTTTTTTTTTTTTTTGCGTCTTTTTGAGACAGGGTCTCACCATGCAGTTTAGGCTGGCCTTGTGCTCACTTTTGTAGCTCAGGCTGGTCTCGAACTCACACCAATCCTGCTGCCTCAGCCTCCCAAGTGCTGGGATTACAGGTGTGCACCACTAGGCCTGGCTGGTTTTTTTTTTAAGTTTATTTTTTTATTTTATTTTTTTAAACCTCATTTATTTATTATTTATTTGTGTTCTGGCCGACTCAGCCTGCCCTGGGGATGGGGCTAGCGCAGCATGTGGTACTGGGCATCAAACCACAGTCCCTGTGGCTGCCTAAGCAGGCGCTTTAGACCACTGAGCCATCTCGCTGGCCCTTTAAAAAATTATTTATCTATTTTTATTTTTACTGCATCTGGGGCTAAGATGGTGTTCCTGGCATGTGGGGCCAGGGATTGAACTCAGGTCCTTGTACTTGCCAGGTTGGTGCTTACTCCTCTGAGCTATTTCTCCGGGCCCCTGTGCTTCCTGTTTGAAGCAGCCTTGGAGGCCACAGAGGTCTCTCCAGGCACTTGCCAGGACGCCATGGAGGTGGTGCTCATCCTCCTCTTAGAGATGACAGAATAGCTTGATTACACCAGTAATTCAAATCCATTGTAGAGGATTTGGAAAATACTGGGAAGCCACCAAGAAAGAATTTATAACTCTTCTCAGTTTAACACCTTTCATCTATTTCTCCCAAACAGACAGTGCAGCAAAAAGGCATCGCCAAAGGCCTCCCTGCCCCTCCTCTCTGACGCCCCAAGGCGCTGGGCTTGGGGTCTCACTCCCAACATGTGCTGCGTGCCCCTCAAAAGTGAGTCAATTGTGCTCCACTGGTGGCATTTTCTGAGGTTAAAAGAATTATTACCTTGTTGGCAAGTGCTACAGATGGGAAAAGAGAAACACAGGCACAAAAATAGGACATCTTTGTTTCCAACACTCTGCTCAATTTTGTTGTTGTTGTTATATTCCGTTTGTTTCCAAAAATAATATTTTCCTGCGTTGCTGGAAATCTCTTTTTATAGGCATTTTCATGAGTGGTTATATAAACATTCCCTGGACTCTGGCTTCCCAAGATCTTCTCCAGGGAAGGCTTGGAATCGGGGCAGAGAAGCCAGCGTGTGCTGTGACGCCAAGCTGGGGCCTGGCCTGGGCCCAGGGAGCAGGTGCCACACAGAGCTGAGGAACGTTCTCGTTCTCCTCGTTTTCCTAAGAGTCGCAGCTTTGTTGCCTAAGTTCTTTCAAGACAATCTGGAAATCTGACTCATTAATCAAGGGACCATTGTTGTTTCCACCTCCAGAGAATGGCTGCCTGTGATGTTTTAGTATATCTGTCCCATCTTTTTCATATAAAATTAAAAAAGAAATTTCCTTCTGTCCTAAAACCAGCTTCTTAAACTTTAAAATATGTTGTGGAAAGGTTCATTGTCATTAATGAAAAGAATTAATAAGTGCTCATGTCATTAATAAGTGCTGGCAGCCCCAGTGCTGATGGTTTCAGACAGAATTGCTGTCACATTTCTAATTCCCATTGCTGAGATTTCGATCATGTCTCTGTCACCCCTTCAGCATTTGATAACCATTTGCAGTGCTTCAGGGAAGGCATTGTGTGCGCGCCTTGGCACACATCTGTGATTGTTTCCTCAGATAAACCCTTGTAAGAGCGGTTTCCCTTTGAACGCCTTGAAGGCTGTTGATGTGAGTTGCCTTAATTTACTTCAGGAAGTTTGCATCAACTTGTACTCCTATGAATCCACAATAGTGTTTCTTTCCTCTTATTATGAGGTAGTAAGAGGTATATGAGGAATTAACTGTTTATTAGTGTCTGTCAGTGGCAGGGAAAAATATTTTAGTTCAAGTCTGGTTTTTGGATTAGAAAAGTCCATGTGTGTAAGATAATTGCAACACCACCTTTAGCCACTAGGGGGAACCATCCTCATTGCTAACATTTAGTGAAATTTCCTTTATGTTAATCTCTTGGCATATATCGCCTCAGTTATTTCCTGGAGGAATTCTGTGAAAATTGTCCTAAGCTACATAGGTAGTATGATGTTAGTGTGGGAGTAGAACCCACAAACTGATACCAAAATCGTGACTCATAGTTTTTTTTTTGCAGGACTGGGGTTCAAACTCATGACCTTGCACTTGCCAGGCAGGCACTTGTGCCACAGAGCTATCTCCCCAGCCCCGTGACTCATAGTTTTTTTGTTCATTTCCAACCAGTATCCTTGGGGTCTATCCTCACTTTTAACTGTCTGCACTGCCTCCCACCATTGTAAAACCTGCCAGTGCACACCTTATGCTTGCTCGTGTGCTGCACTCAGTTAATCTCAGCTCACTGAGGGAGAGAGGCGTTTTGTAGGCAAATGGGGTCAAGCCTCAGGTGTAAGACGTGGGGATGTGGGTGTCTCAGTTACTTGACTCTTGTTGCTGGGACAAAATCCCTGACACCCAAACTTAAGGAAGGCAAGGTTTATTTAGCTCATAGTCTGTGAAGGTTTCAGCCCATACTCAGCTGGCTGCAAGGCAGAGAGGCACAGAGCAGAGGGCAGCAGTTCATGGTGGGGGAAAGCAGCAAAGAGCAAAGGGAGGAGCAGCAGCTGCTGCTTCTGGCCAGCCCCTCTGTCTTCCTCATATTGTCGTGCAGGTTCTCCACCCCATGGCGGAAATAGAACTTGCACCCATAATCCCAGCATTGAATCGTGAATTCATCACAAACTCTAGAAGCTGCCTCCTGACTACATGAGGCTTTGGGGAGATACTTAGACACAAACCGTAACAGCGGTCTTTCTCAGTCTGTTCTCAAGTGGAGACCTTGGTCATGCTGAGCAAGGTAGACAGTGTGTGTGGTTGCACAGGGTGCTGGGTGGAGTTAGGGTCAGGCTGAGCTTTTTATACCTTGATGAGGAGGAAGTTGTGTGGGGCCCCGAACAAGCCCAGGATGAGGAATCAGAGCGCCTAGACCTATTTCTTTTTCTTTTTATTTTATTTTATTTATTTGTTTGCTTCTTTATTTACTTATTTTATGGCTGGCTCAGCCTGCCCTGGTGGTGGGGCTGGCACAGCATGTAGTGGTGCCGGGGATCGAACCGCAGTCCCTGCAGTTGCCTGAGCTTTCCTAAGCAGGCGCTTTAGACCATTGAACCATCTCGTCGGCCCCAACCTAGACCTATTTCTAAAGATGACATATTTGGTTTATTTCAGGTGGTATACGGTGTTCCATTACTGTAACAGAATACCTGAGATAACTAACTTAAAAAGAGAAAAAGATTCTTTTGGCCCATAGTATTACAGGTTAGTCTATGGCCAGTTGCCCATCGCTTTTGGGCCTTTTGTGAGGGAGCATTGTGGCAGGGGGACTCCAGGCCAGGAAGACCTTTCCTAAAGGCTAGAAGTGGAAGGAGAGGAAGTGACTGGTGGCCTGAAGTCCCTGTGAGGCCATGCCCTGGTAGCCTAGAACCTCCCATGTGGCTCTGTCTTCCACTGGCCAAGCTGAGGTCCAAGCCTTAACACTTGACCCTTCTGAGACATTCTTTTTTTTTTTTTTTTAAATCTTATGCAGAACAGTATTTTATTTTTAAGAGAATAAAAAATATTAGAAATAATACAAAATTTTGCTAAAGAAGATGATAAGAATTCAACAATGATTGTTGTATTGCACATTGTTCACATTAGTTTTTCAGATTATCAGACGTAAGCATGAAAAAGACGCCTGCTTAGGCAGAGTGCAGCGGCTGGGGTTTGATCCCTGAAGTCCTGTGCCGGCCCTGCCCATGGGGTGCACTGAGAAGGTTATTGAGACTGAGTGTGGTGGCACATGCCTGTAATCCCAGCACTTTGGGAGGCTGAAAATAGGAGAATCACTACAAGTCTGATCTATATAGTGAGATCCTGTAGACCCTGAGTACCCTGTCCTAAATACACACACACACACACACACACACACACGCACACACACACACGCACACACACAGCATGGCAGATTGGCTAAAAATTTCAAAAGAAGAGAAAATTTTATTTTATTATATAAAATTACAATTATATTAGATGAAATTAGATGAACCCATTTAAAAGGTCATTGAAAATTTCTACAAAACAGTTATCAATCTTATGTCAGGTTACATACATATTTTTCATATATATATATATATGTATACACACACACACACACACACATATATGTGTGTGTGTGTAAAAGACAAGGAAGAAATAATGTCAATGGAAATGGAAATATACTTTCCAAGTTTCTAATACTAGGAAAAAATATCATGCCATGTCTTATAAGTAGATTATTGTAAGTCAAAGATACAGTACAAATCATAGAACAAAATTTAAACAATATTTAGAAATTTAATCAAATATTAATTAAAAATTAAATATTTCAAAACAACATTCCAAAATTAAAATTAAATCATGAGTCCAACTAAGAGACCAGAATGCTGTGTATCATATGTACAAATCTGTGATCAATTCAGAATACTAACATAGTGTTTGAATAGGTTAATATGCACAAAAATATCAACTAAGAGAAAGTTTTCATGATAGTAAAGAATTACTAAGAATGAAATATAACATAAAGGCTGGAAGAGCAAATATATATCCAGCACTTCTCACAGTTTGGGTATAGGATATAGAACAAAGCTCTAGTATGTTGTGGACATTAACAGTGTCCCTGACACTTGCTTGTGGCCAGGTGTCACTTGTGGAACTGAGCTATTTCCTTGATATCCACCATGTAAACCTGGACAGATTCATGACCCATAGGGTGCAGGAGAAGTCCATTTGTAGAGTATGCTGATGGAAATATTTTGCTGCTGTTTACAAAAGGATAATTGAAAGACTGCTTTTCTTTTCTTTTTTTGTAGGACTGGGGTTTGAACTCATGACCTTGCACTTGCCAGGCAGGTGCTTGTGCCACAGAGCTATCTCCCCAGACTCCATGAAAGACTTCTTTTTGTATACCTCTTTTTCTCCTGTGTTCAATTGTTTGCCCTATTTGGTGGGTTCTTTCCATTCTCATTCATGCAGTTGTGGTCATTTTGATCCCTCTCTAGAATATCTTTTAGTAGTCTGTGTAGGGTTAGTTTTGTCATCATAAAATTCTTTAGTTGTTCTTTGTCATGGAAGCATTTCACTTCTCCATTAAACTTGAAAGAGAGTTTTGCAGGGTATAGCAGTCTGGGTTGGAATTTGTTTTCTTGCAAGACTTGTAGTACATTGCTCCATGCTCTTCTTGACTTGATGGTTTGTAGAGAGAAATCTGCCATTGTTCTGATGGGTTTTCCTTTAAATGTGATCTGTTTCTTTTCTCTAGTGGCTTTTAGTATACTGAATTTCTGGGATCTTGATTATGATATGTCTGGGTGTGGTTTTAATTGAGTTGATGTTATTTGGAGTTCTATATGCTTCAGTTACCTAAATGTCAAATTGTTTCCCCATATTTGGGAAGTTTTCTGCTATTATTTCTGTCCATATTCTTTTTATACCATTTGTATTGACTCCTTCTTTCTCATCAATGCCTATTAGTCTCACATTGTTCATCTTTGCATCATCTTGTAGATGTTGAATTATTCTTTCCTGCATCCTAATTATCTTTAATAGATCTTTTCTTACCTTTTTGCTAGCTGCAATAGTGTATTCAAGGTCTGAAAGTCTATTTTCACTTTCATTGAAACAGTTTTGCCAGCTTACGATTGAAGTTTTAATTTCCTGTGTAGCATTTTTTTTATGGTACTGGGGATTAAACTCAGGATACTATGCTTGCCAGGCAGGCACTAATTCTGCTGAGCTATCTGCCCAGCCCCCTGTATAGCAGTTTGAATCTACTTCATGCATTTAACTTTATTTATTTATTTATTTTTAAAATTTTTTTTTAACTTTGCTTATTTATTCATGTTATGGCCAGCTCAACCCACCCTGGGGGTGGGGCTGGCGCAGCATGTGGTGCCGGGGGATCGAACTGTGGTTCCTGAGGTTGCCTAAGTAGGCACTTTAGACTGCTAAGCTATCTTGCTGGCCTCTGCTTCATGCATTTTATTTCTTTCCTATATTACTCATTTAATGATTCCATCATTTTTCTATTCTCCTCTACATTTTTATCAGTGTCTTCTGTAGAAACACTTAATACTTCTTTCATTATAATTATCATTTCTTTTTTTACTTCAGGAATTATTTCTGATATGATTTCCTCTGTACCTTTCTGCAGTTGTTTCTTTACTTCAGATGCTATTATTTCAGAGATTTCAAGTGTGTGATTTCCAATTTCCTCTATGCTATTGTCTCCTGCATTTCTTCTGGGTGTGTTTGGGGCCTGAGACTGCATTTTGCTCCTTCTCTTTGTCATTTTGTATAGGTCTGCCTTCTGACCTTTGGTGTAGAGCTTTGGTGGAGTTCTTACCTTAGCTCCAGGTCTGGATCTATCAAATTCAAACTCGTCCAGGTGGATGTGGCTTGGGTCTGGCTGCTGAGCTCCACTTCTTCCTGCTGCAGCCCTTGGAGGTGAACCTGCTGTGCCACTCTGGCAAGATGTTTTGCTCCTGGATCAGCTGGGTGGATCTTGCTCCTAGCCTCTCTGTGGGGAGTTCTGCTGTGGGGTTCCACACCAGGCGTATCTGATGGATCAAGTTCCACTCACATGCTAGGCCTGGGTGCTGAGTTGAATGAGTTTCTGGAAGGCCCTGGGTGGTGTCACTGACATGCTGGGCCTGGGCTCTGGGTCAAATATGGATTTAGTAGGCCCCAAGTGGTCTTCCTCACATGCTGGGCTTGGATGCTGGGTTGAACCTTTCAAGACGTTCTTGACCCAAATGAGAGCAAATAGTATTGAAATTTTAAATTAATTCTGTTTGTTCTTGGCATTAGAAGTACCTTTTTTTTGCATTTTGATTTGTGTCTCCAGCAACTTTGCTGAATGTTCTTTTATCATTTGAATGGACAAAATTATTAACATAAGTAGACTTCAATAAATTTTTGTGTAAAATCTCTTGGGGCTTTAATGCTAACAGTTATGGACTGGGGGTGGTGGCACATGCCTGTAATCCAGCACTGGGGAGGCTGAGGCAGGAGGCTCACTACAAGTTGTTTTTTTTGGGAAGAGTCTACAGGGTGTTCAGGGTTTCACTACTAGATTGGACTCGCAGTGATCTGCCTGTTTGCAGCTTTCCAAGAGCTGGGATTATAGGTGCACACCACCATGCTCAGTCCCAATTTCAGTCTCAGTGCACCCTGGGTGCGAGGTCGGCATGACAGGCCCAGGGATCGAACCTCCATCCCCTGAGTCTGCTTGCAGGTGTTTTAAGCTGCTGAGCTATTTGGCTGGCCAGTCCAATGCAATTTTGAAGCCATGCTAAGCTACAAAGTGAGTTCAAGGCTAGCCTGAACTGCATTGTGAAACTCTATCTCAAAAAAGAGGCAAAATAAAACAACAGCAACAAAAGCAGTCATGTTAGCTATGAATGGTGATAGCTTAACTTCCTATTTTTGTTCTATGGTAACAAAGGTCCACTGAATAATTCTTTTCTTGCCTTAGTGCTCTGCCAAAGACTTATTACAAATACACATGTTATAATGGCATGTCACCATTTCACTCTTAAATCTGAGGTTCTTCATCAATGGAAGAAATCTTCTATTTCTATTATGATCCTTAATCTTGTAGTGCCTGCTTGATGCAACTGAATTTATCTTTGGGGGTAGGACACCTGTAGGCCATGGATGCCTCCTCGGGCTGGTTTAATCCAGCTAGAACCAAGATGGCTGCCTGAATGACTGCCAGACAACATCTAAATTCCTTATAATGCCACCTGCATGCTAAATGACTCCCATCCCCATGACAAAGGCCATGCTGACTGGAAATAACCATTGAAGGAATGAAAAGAAGTCACATCAGAAAAGAAGTGACTATTCCTCTTCTGTTAGCCCACTCCTCCCCTCATTGCTTTGTATCTGTAAGGTCCTGACCCTCAACAGGACAGGAAGTTGACTTACAAATGTATCCTTCACTTGTCTTATTCCTTTTTGTCTTGCCTTTTCAGAGGCAAGGTCTCACCATGCCATCTGGGCTGACCTTGACTTCATTTTGTAACCCACGCTGGCCTCGAACTCACAGTGATCCTCCCTCCTAAGTCTCCCAAGTGCTGGGATTACAGGTGTAATCATGTCTGGCTCTCACTTACCTTTTACTTAGCTCTGAATAAACTTTTCTTTGCTGCTCCATCCATGTGCAGCCTTGTTATTGGGCTCACAATTTTGAGAGAAAAAACCAGACACAGTTCAGGGTTAGAAATTGTTGGCATTCCTCATTTGCCTTAAATTTTGGTCATGGGCGATGTTAGATTTTGCTAAAATGTTCTGCTTTATTTAGGTAATCATCTTTTTTTATCTGTTAATTTGTTAATGTGATATATAGTGCTGTTTTCTATACATTAATTTTCTTCTGTAATTTTCTTATTTTTTGTGCAGGCAGAGGTCAACCTTATCTCACAGATGAGAAAATACAGATGCCAAGAGTGAACTAATTTTGCCAAGGATGCCAAGCTATATGTGTTAGTTTTGATTCTAAATTGGGGCCTGGGTCACTCCTACAGGCCTGCATTTTATGCCACACCATGCACAGTACGAGCCCTCCCAGGGTTAGGGGACACTGGAGCCAGATGGATGATGGGTAATGAAGCTTCTGGGTTTCTAAGGTGTTGGACTGCCTTCCAGACAGATGGGGGTGAGAACAGGCTCTGAAAATGTTAAAACAGAAACAAGAAAATAGGAACCAGCAAGCAGAAAGAAGCGAGCTGGGTCTGCACTGCCCTCTGAGGTAGCTTTCCAGGAACCTGAGAAGTGTCGAGAGCACCGAGCAGCTCCAGCTGCCAGGTTGCCCCGAGGCTGATGGGACCAATTACGCTGGCCACTGAGCATCCTTCACATGGGGACAGGTGGTGGGAGGACCACTCTGTTCCCTCAGAAGCCCTCCAGCATGCACGCCTTGGTTTAAGTATTCTGGAGTCACAGAAAAGAATTTATCTGAGGTAGCTTGGGGATAAAGTTGTAGCAGGATTTTCCAGAGACGGAACCAACAGAACCATTGTATTCTCCTGAACACACACACACACACACACACACACATCACATGCACGCACATACCCTTATTATTATGGAGGACTTTTCTAATCTGTGAGCTGAAGACACCCAAAAGCGAGCAGTGAAGTGAAGTCTGGTGCTGATGGTGTCAATCTCAAGTGAGGACAGTGGATGGTGAGATGGCTCAGCTTGAGAAGTGACACCAGTAGCACAAAAGGTGGGATCCTCCTTTCCTCTGCCATTTGTTCTCTCTGGATCTCAGTGCAGGGCCCTTCCATGTGGGGAGGGCCACCTACCACACCATCCATCTGTTGAGACACTAGCCGCATTGTAAAGACCCTCGCGGACAGTGCGCAGCCCATGCGCTGAGCGCCACACGGGGCTTGGACCTCAATCTCGTGCCTGGGCACAGGTAAGTTCTCCATCTCAGGAGACAGTGAGAGACAAGAGGCTGCTTCACTGGAGTGTGTGTGTGTGACAAAAATGGCATCGAGGGGGTTCGGCTCACTCCTTCGCTGCTCCAAAGCTAAGAGTTGCTAGATTTGAGTGAGGATCCATGCCATTTCTCTTCCATTTTCAGTGAAAAGATACAGAGATTAGAAGTAATATGACTTAAACATTTCCCCACACTGTGTGTGTGTGTGTGTGTGTGTGTGTGTGTGTGTGCAATAGTAACCATAAGCAGTGTGAGGTTGGTCCCTGCCCTGAAGATCACATATTGCCTAAGCTTCTTCACAGATGTAGGGAGGGGACACCTGGCACTGAGAAGCAAAGGCCTGGGAGTGATTGACCATGCCCAGAGGGTGCCAAGCAGCTGTTGGAGCTGAGCTGAACAATCCCCATGTGCTTCTCTAGTGCAGGGAGTGCCCCTCTGTCCCAGACCAGGCTGCCTCCCCTAATCCTCCGGGATGGGGAAACTGACGGTGGTGGTAGTGATGGTGGAGTGGGGTGGGGGACAGCTGACCTAGAGAACTTTACGTTCAGAATGTATTTTCTTGCCTCTCTGTTGATGCTGGTTCTCTGTGGCCAGAAGATTTGATAGCAGCTGCTTCAGAACCTTACAAATCTCAAATTTGCTAGTAAGCAAAATAAATATATAAATAAATATAAAATCCATCATCAGCTCCTGGCCTCCCGACCCAATCTTGAAATATGTTGCAAATATGCTGACACCAGGGTGCTGCATTTAATAGCAAACAGTATCACACTTCAGCTCGCACCTGGGCTCGGCTGGCCTCTGCATTAATATGCTTCCCAGCCGTCCATGAGGCCCTGGACCTCACGACACCCTCAGAATAATAAATCCAGGACCAGGGGAGGCTGAGTGGAGGGGAGAAAAGATCTGTCTTCCTCTTCTCATTCCTACTTTAAATGTGAAGGGATGATAATGACAAGGCCCTAATTATGCCTCCAGATCCTCTCCGTATCAAGAATCTTGGAGAACGTACGGATGCCATTATCTCATTAATCTTGATCTGCTGCTGATGGGCATTCAGTTTTAATTTAGAAAGGCAGCCAGGAGGGTTGGTCACTTCCTCAAGACTTATTTGAGGCCAGATGAACAGATAGGAAAAGTTACTCTCAAACCTGGCTGCCTATGGGAATCGCCCGCAGGAACTTCTGAAAAATGTCGAGTGTTATGGTTTGTGTAAAGGTGTCCCCTCCAAGCCTCATGCAGTGCTGGGGCTGCTTCTGGAATCTGTGATTGATTATTGTGGGTGTGGGTGTTGCATCTCCCCTCGGGCAGGTGATTTGCATTCCAATGTAAAGCAGGAAAAGAAGTTAGTTGCTTGAACTGCTGCTGCTCCTCCTTTCGCTCTTGCTCTTTGCCAGCCGCCAGGACAGGTTGCCCTCTACCATGTGCCACCCAGCCTTGGAGCCAGCTGAGTATGGACTGAAACCTCCACTAACTGTGAGCTAAATAAATCTTTCCTTCCCTCATTTTAAGTGTTGGATATTTGTCCTAGCAACAAGAGAAGAGTAACTGAGACACCTAGTATTTTCTGGATGTATTTAGAAGTTTTGCAATTAGTAAATTGAGTACAAACATGAGAACTTGAAGTTAGGGTCACCAGAATGGGATTTGACAACCCACAGCTTTTTACACTCCCCAAGGGGATTCAATTACAGATCCTTGCAGCCTCCGGTGTGTATCACTAAGGAGTGGAGAGAGTATTCTAGTCTCCCTAACATGGGTGCTTTTAATGCTTTGCCACTCAAAGGTTTCACCTCTGACTCTTGAGAGGGAGACAGACCTACGTTTGTTGATTACTTTCTGACAAGCACCTTGCATGTCTTAGCTCATGTCGGTCTACATAGCAGGCTTCTGAGGTAGATATGGTTAGTCTAATTTTACATGTGGAAAAAATGTAACATGGGGAGAGATTAATATGCCAAAGGCCTAGAGGACAGGAAATGGATTTGAGTCAGGACAGACAGCCCATTGCTGCAAACATGTAAATGCTTACCGTTGTCCCTCCCGTGTCAGTGAGAATTGTCTCTGACCCTCTTTTCTGACAAGAGTGGAAAAAACACATTTGTCAAATCAAGAGCTACATGACATGGGCCTAAGACACTGCTAATTTGCTCTAGGAGAGATGGCACCTGTCATGGTGGCTGCAGCAGGCCTCTGTCGACTTTGTCATAGTCCATGTAGGGATGGCAAAACTTTTAAAGTTTTCAATGACAACAAGCAGCCAGCTGGCACCTGCATGCCATGGGTTTGTCCTCACTGGTCTACAGTTACTCTATAGGCTTTGTCTGGTTTTCCTAAGGGCCAAATTGATGACTTAAATGGAGATGTGACTGATGTCCTTTTTTTTTTTTTTTTGTACTGGGAATTGAACTTAGGACCTCATGCTTACCAGGTAGGTACTGCACTGCTGAGCTATATCCTCAGCTAGTAACTGAATCTCTCTCTCTGTCTGTCTTTCTCTGTCTGTCTCTGTCTGTCTCTCTGTCTCTGTCTCTCTCTTTCTCTCAGTACTGGGGATTGAACTTGGGACCTTGTGCTTATGCCACTGAGCTATATCCCCAGCTGCCAAACTGAAGTCTTTAGACCAGTGCTTTTTACCATATAGGAGATGTGATGTGAACTACATATGCATTTAAAAATGTTTGATAGCCACATTCAGAAAGATAAGAGACAGGAAATTAGTAATACATTTAATAATTATTATTATAACTCTATTTATTAACTTTTTTTGAAATATAGAGTCTTGCTCTGTTGTTCAGCTTGGGTTCAGGCTCCTGGATTGAATCAATCCTCACATCTATGGCTAGAGAGTCCTCAAGCAGTTGGAGCTAAGCTGGGACTACAGGTGTGCATCTGGCTCTATTAAAATACTTAATATGTAATAAACATACAATTTTGTTGAGATTTTATAGTCTTCTTTGGGTAATAAGTATATTAACCATCATAGTATATTTCAGCTCACATATTAAAGTTTTAGCAGAAATACCTGATCTATATTTAGGGTTCATAAAATTTTCAACTGAAGAAGTAGACACATATATTAAGGCTGTTGCAAACATATTAAAAGTTTTCCAATACCTGAATCACATATAAGTTTTAATGATTTATTGCAGTAGTTGCAATAAAAAAAGAATTCAGTCCCTCAGTTGCATGAATCACATTTCAAGTTCTCAATAAACTGAGCTAGCAATGGAATAGTGCAGCTCTAGATCTTGGAGAGCAGTCCTAGATTTTGTCACAGCCCCTCGTGTAGGATGTTCTTATTCTTTTATCTTCACTGGGAGGTGGCAGACAGAAGCTTTCCCTGCAGCTCAAAGTTGGAGTGCAGGGGCTGGTGAGATGGTTCAGTGGTCTAAAGCGCCTGCTTAGGAGGGCTCAGGCAACTGCGGGGACTGCAGTTCGATCCCCGGCACCACATGCTGTGCCAGCGCCACCACCAGGGCAGGCTGAGCCAGCCACAAAATGAATAAATAAAGAAACAAACAAACACAACAAGCAAACAAATAAATAAATAAAATTAAAAAAAAAAAAAGTTGGAGTGCAGATCAGTTTGGATTTTACCTTCAGGGGTGTAGTAGTGGCTTATGTCTTGCTGTGCCCCCAAAGCATTGTGCCGTCAGAGTCAAGGCTTCTTCGTGCTGCATCTACAGCGTGTGATGCTGGAAGTAAGGCTATGTGTTTACTGAATTAGTCCACTGGTTTGCTTGCCCTCTGCTCTGAGCCAGCTAGCCTAAGGAGAGCATAAAAGGGACAGAAAGAAGCTACAGTGGCTACCTGTTAGTTTACTCCTTTGCTTTGCCGCCTTTTGCCTGCCATGAGCTGTTTCTCCTCTGCTACACCACCCTGTCTTAGAGTCAGCCAGTGGTGAACTGTGAGCTAAATAAACCTTTCCTCCTTTTTCTTTGGGTGTTGGGTATTGTTATGGTTTATGTCTCGTTGTGCCCCCCAAAGCCTCATGCAATCATGGGGTGGGGACTTCTAGAGTTTGAGACTTGACTCGTGATCCACTGGGATTATGTGTTTTAGTACTGATGGGATGATGGGTCTGAGTACTTCTGGGATTATGGGTGTAGCCTAAGGTGGACAGGCTGAGGTGGAGAGCCTGAATGTAATATAAAGAGAGATGGAGAGATAGAAAGACTAATGCTGTTGCTCTGTTGCTCTCTGCTCCCCTGGTTGTCCATTGCCTTTGTCACCATATTGTTGCTGTTTCGCTGCCATGAACTGCTGCTCTCTGCCTCTCTGCCTTGGAGCCAGCCGAGTACGGACTGAAACCTCCAGTAACTGTGAGCTAAATAAACCTTTCTTTCCTTCATTTTGGGTGTTGGGTATTTGCCCCAGCAATGAGAGAAGAGTAACTAAGACAGGTATTTTTGTTTCAGCAATAAGAAACATAACTAAGACAGTGGGCTACAGAAAAAATGACTCCATGGATCTTTGGTCTCAATGGGTTCACTTTGCATCAGATGTTGGCCAAGATTCCATTCAGAATTTGGTTTCCAAGGGAATCTACTATAAAAGGTCTCTGGATATCTGTGTTTGAGTGGATCCTATCCCCAGCCATCCTCAGAATGTTTGGGTATCCTCTTTCTCCTATTCAGCTGCTCGGTAAACTGTGGAAGACCCTTTGGTGAAGGACTAGGGAATCAGAAGAGCGTTAGAGTGCTGTGGATTGGAGAATCCTTTCCCCTGGGGAACCTCACTTCTTTAGGGCTCTGGGTCAAAAATGTTGGAGAAGGATTTTGTTGGACTAACTATAATGCATATCTCTGCCCTTCTTCCATCTCTTCTTATTTGACAACTGAAATTTCTTATTATGAGACATAAACCCTCTGGGCCCCTAGCTGTTCTAATTTCCTCTATTGTTTTAAAGTCTGTTATGGGTTTGATCTAAAATATCCCCCTAAAGTCTCATACAGAGGGTGATTGCATCATGGAGCACCACGTGACCCATTATCAGTGGGTCACTGGGCACTGGGGTGAGACCTGGGATATGTGACTTTGTCTCTGACCCCCCACCCACACGCCCCACTGCCATGAATTGCATGGCGTTGCTCTGCCCAGCCCATCCACTCAGCTCTTTCTGCCTTGGAGCCAACTGTGGACTGAATACCTAAAATACTGAACCAAACAAACCTCTCAGCCTCTCAGTGGTAGATGTCAGGTATTTTATTATAGGGACAGGAAAGTGACTAAAAGAGAATCTTTTTATCTGGGGATATTGCTTTTTCTGTTCTTCTAGGAGCCACCAAGGTATGAGCTTGTGCCACCTCCTGGGATTCTTGCCAAGGCATGACATATTTCATTTTGGGAGAGGGCTCTTAAGTGACTCGAACTTATCTAATGAGCCTTGTATGTCAGCCCCTAAGGAAGCACCTTCAAAACATGATTCCATGTGAACTCTGCTCGTGCTACTGTTGCATGCTGTCTGGGTCTTGCCAGATCTTAAGGATATGATTTCCTTGCCCTGGGCTAGGTTATGTTGTGACTCAATCAGCCCCTCCCCCATCCTCTTCCTCCTCCTTCTTCCTTGTGGTGCCAGAGATCAAACTCAGGACCCCACTTCTGCTAGATAAGTGCTCTACCACTGAGCTATGTCTCCTGCCTGAACTGCTGATTTACCCTTAATTGAAAGCCTTGACCAATTTTGTAGGCTTAGAGAACAATGCAGCTGTTTCTATGCTTTTCGTTAGCATCTCTATCCTCAAGATTTTGGCAGGGCAGATCTTGGTTAGGCTTAGTTATTCAGAGTGATGTCTTCAGAATTTTTGGCCCTCCTACTGCAAGGGATGAGAACCTCTTTCTATACCATCAAGAAGGACTCCTGGCTTCCACTCCTAGCTTTTAGTCAGGCTCAGTTATCTCAGTTTTTCTTACGTTTTTTACTCAGAGTATTAGTGAAGCTTCATCACAGTTACCCCATTGTCCTTGAATTCCAATTGCTCCCACTTTTCTCAAATGCTTGATATACTGTAAAGGTGAATGCATCTTCCTACTAGTGTGCAACCTGGCTGTGTTTACAGTGCATCTGGACTGCTGCACTGTGCCCCAGGCCAACAGGGCCTTGTCATCTACCTGTCAGTACTGGTGTCTCGCTGCCAGCCAGATGGAAGCAACACAGCTCTGAAACCCTGCCTATTCCCCTATATTCTCTTCCTACTGTGACGCTGATCATTGCAACTCAGACTCCCTGGGAAGCAGAGTCTGAGCTGGAATTGACCATGTAGGACATTTACAAAGGAGGGAGGAGAAGGAAGTACAGGTACACAGGAGAGACTGGGCTATGATGCAAACTAAGGACCTTTAGAGCTAAGAAGGCTCCAGAACTGGGATGAGGTGGCCAAGCCTTCATATTCCTGCCTTGTCCTATGTGTGGATGAAGAACAGTCAAACTGCACTCCTAGTAGGACATTTATTGAAAAGGCTTCTGAGGGTGAAACTCAGTGGTGACCACATCTAACCCAGAGCCCCTTAAACTATTTTAAAGGAAGAGCTGGTGTATCTCTTCTTATGTTTGCTTCAGTTACAGTGAGTAGCTTCCAGAATGAGAATTGGTTGTATGTTTTTCTGTTTTGTAACTAAACTATTAATTAATTGCAGGGAAGGAGTTTGTCTACTAGTGTATTCTGTATCTTGGGTCTTGAGCGAATAGCTGCAAGCTTAGGATTCAATGCACAAAAGGTATTTAAGTCTTCTCTGTTGTTGAATGTGAGGTTTTATAACCTTGGATGGTCAATAGGCCTTTTTTTTTGCCAGCTCAGCCCACCCTGAGGGCAGGGCTGCCTGGCATATGATGCTGGGGATTGAACTGTGGTCCCCTGAGCCTGCCTAAGCTTGCCTAAGCTGGTCCTTTAGACCCACTGAGCTAATCCCTCCAGCCCCACAATGGGCTTTTGATAGTGAAGTCATTTGGTCATGAGAGTCTGAACCTATCACTAGAATTCTCCTTTGCATTATCTGCAATACCAGTAAATGAAAGAAGTAAACTTCAGTAAGCGTCTGTAAAGTGTCAGATATGATTCTAGGTGTTTTGAGAAATGTAGTGATGACCGAGACACCATTCTTATCCCTGGTGGAATGACACCTTTGAGGAACAGAATTCAAGTTGGGGGTGTATCACGTCTATCTTGAGATTCATCAGTAGATTTTTGGCTTCTTCCTTGGGCAGCTCTGAGCTGATCCTCATTATTCTAACTTTATGAGTTCGGGCCAGGTCCATGTTATAAACTAATAGGCCAAACTCGGTGGAGGAGTTGTGTGTAGTTGAGGGATGAAAGAAGCTAGGACAGCACTTACTTCACTCAACATAGGGGTCTTTATCACCTGGACAAGAGAACGTGCAGTTGCAGCATGGGTACTAAAGGAATTTCATGGTGTTAAGAGAAGTACACCAAAGAGTAGCACCATGCATGGTAGCTTGCACCTGTGCTAGTGTAGTAGCCACCGTATGAACATGGTTGTTTGAATATGCAATTAGAATTAATTAAGATTGGTATGAATTTAGTGCCTTAGGTGCATCAGCCACATTTCAAGTATATAATAGTGATGTGTCAGTGGCTACCCAACTGAACAGAACAAATTCTAGACCATTTCCATTCTTGTAGAAAGTTCTTTCACTGACTGAGACCATTGGAGCAGAACATACCTTTATTAAATAGGAACACTGGGATCTACCAACCTGCTAGGACTAGGATCACCTGAGTTTCAATTCATAGATTTTTTGTTTATAGATTTCTTTCAGCTTTTAGAATTGTGAGATTCTCTTTAGTGGTGATATATGTATGTAAGTCATTCATCCATCCATCTTTTTTTCTCTGTCTACCCACCCACTTATCTCTCCTTCCATCGATCTGTCTATTCATTCTTCTTCCAGTCCCCAATAAATTCATTCATTTCTTATACTCACTGCTTGAACTTTCATAGTCAATAATAACAATTCCCACTGAAAAGATAACTGGCAGCCCGACAGTGGCCATAGAATAGGCGATGACACAACGTGATTGGTACGGTAGTTGAAGTAGGAGTGAAGTGTGCAGAGCCCAGAGGAGGTGGCAGGAATTCTGTCAGTGGTGATAACTAGGAGATGACATTCCAGTCAGAGCCTGAATGAACGCACATTTATTAGGTGAAAGGCAGAGAAGGCATCCTAGGAAGAAAGGGTGGCATGAGCCAGGCTTTGAAGGCATGAGGGACACTTAGCCTTAGGCACAGTGAGTGCCGCTGGGTCTCCGTGTGACTGTGGGAAGGTGGCGTGGAAACCATCGCAGGAGACAAGGCTGGAATTGGGAACCAGGCTAGTCCATGGAGGACTATGTGATGGGCTGAGAGGTCTGGGCTTTATCCTGCAGTAGGAGCCTTTGAACATGAATGTGGAGAAGGGCATGATGGGAATGGAGTAGGTGGGGCACAGTTGGCTCAGTGCCCTGAGATTGTTCAAGTTGGACTAAAACTCCTGAACCTGGCTTAGTATTGATATCACGGCCTTCTTGTTGGAGTTAATAGTGCTCCAATTAAAAATTGCAAACATTTCCACCTTCTCTTTGTGATTTTATTACTCACACAGTCCTTCACCAGCCTCTTCCTAAACCCCGTTTCTTCCAGCAATCGATTGTGGGCGGGGAATGGTACACGGGCGAGGCCTGCAGGCAGACAGCATCCCTCTCTGAGCTCGGCAGCCCTGGTGTCTCTGTGTCCTTGGTGCCCTCTCTAAACCCCACTGGCAATTGTTGCTGGGGTGTGCTGTGGCCACCACTGCCTGCTGGAATGGGAAAGCTGCATCCTCTCCCCTGCCTGGAAAAAGGGCTGAGAAGAATGGCACCTGCTCTCAGCTTGATTTTCTCTGAGAAAACTTACAGAATATAGCCAAGAAGGGCTTATTAAAAAGCACTTTGCCCAAGGAAAAATAAACCAGTCTCTGTTCCCATCCCCTTCTCCTAAGTAGAGACTTCTGTTGCGCTAACAGTTATGTTGGACTAAGAGATATGACAATATGCAATTAATTGCGAGTTTCTTTGCTACAGATAATAGTCAAAACATCTTGAAGCCCATTCACAGAGACAACTTTGAGGGACAGCTTGGCTGTCCACACTCACATTGAACACTGTCATTAAGCCCTCCCAGTCTGACAGCAGCTATAGTTCATTCTCCTGGGCGGTGTTTGTGGGGTTCTCTATTCTTTAAATTTTCTTTGAGAAAAAAAATGTCTTTTAAAACTTAATTTGCAACACAACACAGGACAATAAATGGAAAAGGATGTGGTCTGGCGATTCATGAAGGAGCCCGGAGGATGAAGGGCTGTACTCAATTTCTGACACAGAATGATTTATTTAAAAAGAACGACCTCCTTACCCACAATAGGATACGTCCAGTGGCCAGATGAGCATGAGGTTCTCAGGAGTATCCTGCCTCCATGACATCAAGTCATGTGTTTACCCATGGACAGGCATGCTGAGACATAGTTCTAAAAAACCTTCATTTATTTTCAGGATTCAAAACAGGACCAATTGTTTCACTGCAGTCTACATTGGATGCTGGAGTTGCTGATTTATCATTTCCTTGTCTTTCCTCACAGAGTACTCCTTATTTTGTGTAGGGCAGCCAGCTGCCCAGCTGAAGGATTTCCCCTCCACTCATGGACTTGTTCACTCAGGGATGTGTCAGTGAGGCGGTCCTGGGCAATGAGAGGTAAGTGTAACTTGCACAGTGGACTTCCAGGACTCATATTCTTCCCCCCCTCCATAAGTTGTATGTGTGTGTGTGTATACACACACACACACACACACACACACACACATACACACACACACACACATGCATGTGTACTTAGCTGGCACATATCTTTTTTTTTTGTTTGTTTGTTTTATTTTTTGGCAGGACCGGGGTTCAAACTCATGACCTTGCACTTGCCAGGCAGGCACTTGTGCCACAGAGCTATCTCCCCGGCCCCTTGGCACATATCTTTTGCTCTTCATGATTTCTTTTTTCTCGGCTTCTTGTGTGGAACCCATGGGAGCAGATGAGACCCAAGGAGAGGCAGTGAGCTGGTAACTCTCCTCCTAGGTCTGGGGATACAGGAGTGGGAAGGAGGACACTGTATTTTGAGTCCATTGGAAGCTACAAGTGTGCTGATGTAAAATCACAACCTGATATCTAAAATCCTGTGATGGGGGGAAGGTAAGATATAGTAGTTTCAACCATACAAAGATGAAAACCCCAAATGCATGATCTTCCCTGCCCCCAAATGATAAAGTCAATGGTGAGGGCAGGAATGCTCTTCTTACTAAATCATGGGTATGGAGAACCTTGGAAAAAACACTGCTCTGAATTCCTAACTGGGCTCTGGCCTGAGTGTGACGAGGCTGAGCTGGAGTCGAGAGCTCTGGCCTGCAGGAAATGTCTATTTTGAGGATGACTGAACTGCCACTGCTACCCTAAGAAAATGAATGAGTTTGACAGCTCAAATTGGGGGGAAAAACATTTGGCCAGCCTCAGGCATTGCTTGGGCACTTGGCCAGCTGAGATGGGCATGACTAATCAGAGAGCTCATTTGGCAGCTTACAAGGGACAGTGCTATTGGGGTCAAGTGAAGGGCCTAGGGAGTCTTTCCAGGCATGAGCTTCACAGAATCAAAGGCAAAATGATTTCTTAACCATGACAAGATGGGCTGTAGGATCATTTCTACCATCACTGCTGTCTTGCTCTCTCCCAATCTTTTTAACTCCAGGGCTTTTGGCAAAAGCATTTAACCATCAGCATGGTTATTGCACTGACCAATTAGAGCAGGTAGTGCTGTTGAGGAGAATCGGCCTTGCAAGCTGTCCTCTGACCTCTTTCCCAAAGGTTAACACTGCGGGTCTCGCCCGAGTACACAGCTGGGCACTGTGCTTGCAGAACCTGTGGCCATCTGGTGACTGGACGGTTATTAACCGAGACCTAGGCTCTGATATCAGTCCATGCCTGGCTTGTTGCTTGGTGATACCTCATCCTGCAGGATGCTGTGCTGGATGTGAAGCCTGCTGTCATGGTCAGAGATGAGGACAAATCTGTTTCCTTCTTGGTGACTCATAATGAACACTGGTATGCTAGTGGCTTTGGGAAGTCCCACAAGAATGAAGTTTATTTAATTTTTATATCCCAGCATCTCCTACCTTTTCTTTCTTTTTTAAGCCAGGGAATTTTCTTGCCTTCTTCCAACCCCCTTGGATCCCAGGTGGTGGGAGAAACTTTGGGAACTGTTCTTGCATACATAACTGACAAGAGCTGGAAGATCAGATATGAATGCACAGCAGAAGTATGCAGTGCAGATGGGCAGCCCAGCATGCAGCACACGCGGGACTGCATTCGTACCATGAGGCCTTAGGGAAGAAGCCAGATCACTGTAGGAGCTTGAGATGGGATGGGTGCCATAGGCAAGACTGAATCCCACCTTATGCGAGCATCTCTTCTGATTGGCTAGTGCAGTTACCTCCAGAAAAGAATAAGCCTATTTCCATGTGGAACCTGGAGTGGATACTTAAGGTATGTAGGAATTTCTGCCCATCCAGGCAACCATCAAATCTTCAATCACTGATCAACTGGAAATAAGCTCTAGCTATCAATTTCTGTGGAGCAGGCTGCTTCCAAATCTGGTGGTTTGAAACAACACTCATTATGCTCATAATTTTATGGGTTGGGAATTTGGACAGGGCTCAGTAGGAATAGCTCATCTCTGTTTTGTCATGACAGGGTTGGGTTAGATGGCTGGAGGTGGTTGGGCTGATCAGTGGGACCATATATCTGAGGCTCTGATTGTGAGAGTTGGTTGGGTTTCTTAGTTTCTGTCCATTTCATGTCCACTGGGGCTGACACATCCAAGATGGTGTCTTCACTTGAAAGTCTGGTACACTGGTTACAAGGGCTGGAGCAGCCTGGGAGGCTGTCACTGCTGTCCCTTCACATGGTGTCTTGGGTCATTTGGCTTGGGTTCTTTATGAGATGATGATGATGATCTCACAGCAATCAGTCTATCATACCTTGGATTCTCCCAGGTGGGGCCCTCCAACAGCTGCTGTGGAAGAGGCAATATCTCATGGCCACCCTGTAGAAGCTCTAGGATATCACTGCTTCTGTGCTCTATTGGCCAAGCAAGTCATGGCAAGCCTAGGGCCAGGGGACAAGAAATACAGCATACTTTCCGATGGAAGCAGAAGCAAAGAATTTGCGGTCATCTTTAGTCTACTATAAGCATCTTACTGGTTGGCTCTCTTAGGCATTAACTCTTGGCTGAAATCTCATTTTGGTCCCACCTGGTCTCAGATTCATCTGAGGCAATGCTTGGAAAAGTTCCTTTAGCTGCGAATGGCATTCAGAGACCATAAAAGATTAATTGATATGACTGTTCCCATCCAGATACAGAATACAAAACAACAATTTAAATTCCCATAAACACAACAAACTACAATTATGACTGTATATGGCTGTGATATTAGTGCCCATCCTCCTGTAAGAGGGAGGGGCAGTTGGAACCCCCCTCTGGGCACTGGAGGAGCTCACAGCAAATGACTCTGGTCTGGTCCTCTCAGTTCCCCCTCTCTCTTCAACATCCTTCATGCTACAGTGTCATTCAGTTTCGGGCTAGATGGGTCATATATGAGTTAAAAAATATCACAAATGTCTAATGTCTGCCCAGGATTGCTTTAAGATCACAAACTCATTTAACTTTGAGAAAAGAGTACAGAAGTTAACAGAGACCATATAACCAATGTTCTTACTTACCAGCCCAGAAAGTGGAGTTTGGTTCGCATTTTTTTCCTGCACATCGTGGAGACAATTGCTATCAGGAATTTCACGGGTAGGTGATATTTTAAGTATAGTGCTTTCATCACTATTTTGCACTTCTATCTTTCCTTGGTTCTAATTTACTGCTGCACAGATCCACAGCTGAAATTTTAGGAGGCTGACCCTCTCAGGGTTCCGTCTCTGCTGCATTTGTGACGAGCTTCTCTTGCTACAGAGTATGCCAGTATGGGGGTTATTACCTAGGCTTTGGTGAAGGAAGCTGCTAGAATGAGAAACAATGTGCTGTCCCTTTCTGGATTGCCCATCACGTCCACCGAATCCATCCTGAATGGTATCACTGTGAACTGCTTTGTGACCACTGCCCCTGTAGCTTTTGAGCTATCAGTACTGAAATTCTCCAGTGCTTTGCCAGAAAAATGTATGAACAATCTGGCTTGCCCAGCACTGGAATGTTATTATCATCATGGAGCTGCTATGCAGCTTAGCACTCTTTGGTAGTGATTTTCAATTCAACTGGACTTATCTGCCCTTAAAAATAGTGATAGTAGTTTATAATAGTTATTACAGTTATCCTCATATGTATCGACAATATAACTAACTTTTGTGAGTTGTAAACAGATTTAAAAATGAATATAATACCATGGCTCTAATATTCAAAAGAAATAATATTTTAAAATCATATGTTGTGGGGGCTGGCAAGATGGCTTAGTGGTCTAAAGCGCCTGCTTAGGAAAGCTTAGGCAACCGCAGGGACTGCAGTTTGATTCTAGGCACCACATGCTGCGCCAGCCACACTCCTAGGGCAGGCTGAGCTGGCCATAATACAAAATCAATCAGTCAGTCAATCAATCAATCAATCAATCAATCATATGTTGTGATAATGTAAATGTTTGCATGTAGATCTCATAATCAGGTAATGGCCCCTGTAAGTCAATCACCAGGGCCACAACGGCTTTAAATGTAGACTGATCTAGCATTGTCATCAGCAAGGTGGCATTCTGCAACAATGATTTAAATGTAACATTACCGAGTGACTCAGCAATTCCACCTTAGACTAGCCTAAGGCATATACATAAGGCACTGAAAGCAAGTATTCAGTAAAACACTTGTGAATCAGCCCTCAGAGAAGCACTACTTACAATAGCCAAAATAGGAACATATCCCAGGCATCCATGGGTGAGTAAATGCATAAATCAGATGTGGCAGGCTTGTACAATGGAATGTTGTTAGTCATAAGGAAGAATTGACATGTGCTACGATCGAGATGGATCTTTAAACTATTAGACTAATAATGTTTATTGAAAGTGTTAATGTTTAATTGTTTGATCAGTCTTACATACCTAGGTCTGTTGATCTAAACTGATTTGATGATGAAAATATGTAATGCAACCATTGTTAAATTTTTCTTGTCTTAAAATTCTATACTATATATACTCTTACTTGACACTATTTTTTCTATCTTCGTTTTTGCTATTTTTACTCTTTAAAATAAAATTAAATCTATTAAAAAACTTTTGGACTAAGCAGAAGAAAGTAGACATAAAAGGTGGTTAACATGAAATAAACATTATGAAAATATGAAAATATGGTGGCTGTCTAGGGCTCAGGGAGTAGAGAGTGAGTATTTAGTAGGTACAAGGTCCTCTTTTGGGGTGATGGAAATGTTTTGGAACTAGATGAGATAGAAGTTGCATAATACTGTGGTGTGCATTTAGAGCATTTATTTGTACATTTTAAGATGGTGAATTTATATTATGTGATTATTATTATTATTTTTTTGTATTTTAGGGAAGGGTCTACAGGGTGTTCAGGGTCTCACTACTAGATCAGACTCATAGTGATTCTGCCATTTACAGCCTTCCAAGAGCTGGGATTATAGGCACACACCACCACACCCAGTGTCAGTTGCCATCTCAGCAAGCCTTGGGGGCGGGGCCAGCACGACAGGCCTGGGGATTGAACCCCCTGCCCCTGTGTCTGCTTGCAGGTGCTTTAATCTGCTGAGCTATTTGGCTGGCCCTTATATTAAATGAATTTTGCCTCAATAAAAACCAAAAATGCAGGTCTGGGGTGATAGCTTGGCAGTCTAAGTATGTGCCTGGCAAGTGCAAGGACCCTGGCTCAATCCCTGGTACTGCATGCTGTGCTGGCCCTAGAACCCTAGGTGTACTGCGTTAGCCACTGAAACCCAGTGTGGTGGCACATGCTTGTAATCCCAGCACTGGGTAGGCTGAGATAGGAGGATCAATACAAGTCCTAGCTATGTAGGGAGACCTTATACGACATAAATAAATAAATAAATAAATAAATAAATAAATATTAAAAACAAAAATGTGATCTTCAGGTGCATTTTCAGATTTCAGCGAATATTAAAGCCATGAAAAAATGCTTGATGCTTGTAGGTAAATCCAAATTAGAGTCCAGGATCTCAGAAACCATAAACAAATTTTCTCCTATACCATAGCCTGAAGTTGGGCGGTTTCCTGTCATAGGGGCAGCCTCTTCCAGGGGCAGCCTCTTCCGAGACAGTTGTGTCTGAGCTCCATTCTTGCACATGTGCAGGTCAAAAAAAACCCCGAGGGCTGTAGCCAGAGGGGAACCTGTGGCCTCCCAGCTGCTGCACAGTCTGTACCCCGCACTCCTGCATCCCTGTGTCCAAGGCTTGTGTGCTGGTCCCCTGCCTGGCTCCAGGAATGGCTAAAGGAGCACACTGTGAGACCTGAGGGATGATGCTGGAAACATTAATCACATGCCTCCTTCTGAAAGAGATGCCTGGTACATTATTCCCTAGTTGATGATCTTAGAGCTGTTAGCAGACACAGGCCTTGAGAGATGTTTCATTTTGTTTTTTGTTTTCTAAGGCACCAGCTGCTAAAGCCCCAGTGTTCTGAAGTTCTGTCTCCCTGGCTCTCCCTGCCTTGGCATTGGGGGAGCTGCTGCTGCTAATGCTGCTTGGCACGAACTGGGCTCCTGGCGTCTAGAAGCCACTTTGCCTTTGCTCTTCCCATTGCACTCTCTGAGAGCACCTTGCCTGCCAGCCTCACTCTGGATTTAGCTGTAGGATGTCACCCTGCCTAAGCCACAGACAGGAAAGAGCTGCCAGAGACCTGACTTTAGATCTCCTCCCATTCAGGTTCTGGGAAGCAACTACTGAAGCAGGGGTGGGTGTGCTGGGTGGGCTGGGGAATACCCTGTGAGTACGCCTTCCTTTGGTTCCTGGAGGGGGGCACAGTGTTTGGGCAGAGCTGTGTCCATTGGGAAGAGCCATGCTGGGAAGGCCACAGAGGAGCCACTCCCTGAGGCCAGAAACCTGGCTGTGTTCTTTTAGGATCCTGGCTGACAGGACTCTAGAGGCACAGCGAGTCCAAGGCAGAGGGAAGGTGGGACCGAGGACCCCCAAGGTGGACAAGAAACTTCAAGTGGGGCTAAGGGAGGAAACTGGAGAAGAACATACCCAGGCATCTAGCTATCCTGGCTGTTACCCTTCTTTTCAGATGTTTTCCAGCAGCTTGGGGCAGCCACGTGGCAGCAGCCTCACTTGCTTTTATTTAGTTCAGATAAAGGCGAGCTGCTATGCACATAAGCACATCACCCACTCACAGCATTTGCAGGTAGCAGGTACGTTCCAGCCGGTCTTGTGCACACATGTGTTCCAGGTTGATCCCGCTTCACCCCTGCTCTGTTCCTAGCAGCCTGGCTCCGCAGTCGCATGTCAGTGTCCAGGCACCAGATGCCCTTTGATGTGAACACATCAGAGGCGACCCAGACACCTTGCCATGGTGTGTAGCTGGGGATTCCACATTTTCTCTTCTGTAAATCACTTTTTCCAATAATTTAATGTGATTTTTTAAAATTTTTCTATTACACTTTTTAAAAAAAATTATTTATTTTCATTTGTGTAATTGGTAGAGGGTCTCACTACACAGCTGAGACTCATGGTGACCCTCCTGTTTTCAGCCTTCCCAGTGCTGGGATCCTAGGTGTGTACCACCACGAGTGGACTCTGTCACTGGCTCAGTGTGCCCCTGGAGTGGGGCTGCCATGGCATGCAGGACCAGGGATCAAATCCTGGTCCTTGCACTTGTCAAAGCAGGCGCCTAGTCTGCTTAGTTATCTCTCCAGCCCTCTATTATACTTTCAGTGTGTATTCTCCCCCAAAGAATTGTCAGGTTAAAGAGCGTTAGCTCTGCTGCTCTATTTCCATGCTGCCTGGATCACTCCAGAAACGCCCCCCTAATAGCCACAACCCTAGTGAACACGGCCACCTCTAGTCACCATTCAGTCCTTTATCCAGTTCAGGTGTTTGCTGTGTATACACTGTGTGCAAGCATAGCGTCAGAAGCCAGGGAAAGTGACAAACCACACAGGGTCCCTGATGCTTGACCCTGTAGTGTTTTCAGCTTGTGAGGTGGTTCCAGGGTCACCACTTCAGAATCACCCAGTGAGGACACTTACTAAAATGCAGATTCCCGGCTCTCATCTTGGCCTTTTGGATCAGAATCTCCAGGTTCAGAGTCTAGGAATCTGCATGTTCAATAAAACTTCCTGGTGCACAGGATAATTTGAGCACTGTGAGGCCTTGGGAATGACATTAAGTTCCCTTCTGCTCACCAGGAGACAGGAAGGACTCAGAATGGAGTATGAGAGGATGGCTTGAGGGACCCCCAGAGCAGGCAGATGACAGAACTGTGCAGGTTTTCCCTTCAGACACCTCCTACCAGACCCAGACAGAGTCACAAGCCCAAAGCAGGTGTGGATTCACCAGCAAGTGGGTGGAACATTGTTTGCTTCAGCGGAGCTGGTCTGGTGCTCCCACAGGCGGAGCAGCCCAGGCTGCAGAACATAATGACATTTCTTGGTATAAAATCCCTGTTCCAAATTAGTTGAGCAGAGTGCAGCCATGCTGGAGAGGGGCAGCATGGGGCTCTGCTTGCAGAGGGAACTGTGTGTGAGGCACGTGTGCCCGCCCATTCTCCGTGTATGATCTGGCCAGCTGACATGAGCTGGGACATACAAGGGGCACCTGTCTGCTCTGCTAAGTCAGGGAAATATCTAGAATGTTCCTGCATAAACTAGGGGCAAGTGGGTTTGGATCAGCTGTATGGGAGTGACTTGGGCCTGCTACTGGGCAGATGGGCTGGACTAATTGCAAGATGGGCTTTGGAACAGAAAGGACACAAACCTGCAGGTGTCAGGTGCATAGCCCCAAGAATTCTCCTAAGCTATGTCAGCCAGTGGCCAAAATTGAGGTGTACTCAACTTGTTCCAGACCCTCCCAGCACTAAAGCATTCAGAAGCTTGATGACTTCAATAATGTATTTGCTGGATCTTTTGGCCACAGCTCCCAGGTCGACCAGAAGCACATGCTTGAATTCCTTAGGCACTGTTTTTGATGCTGCAGATATGCAATGGTCTGGAACTCCCTGGTGAACTCAGCTTTAATTTCTCCACTGAATGTCTCCCTGAGGTGACTCGGCCTTGCACACCCAAAGCAGCTGAGGGCTTTGTGGCCACGCTCTCAGTAGACACCATGTTCTCTTCCGATGGCTCACAGCAAGCCAAGTTTCTGATTTCACTTAGAGGCAGTCAGGCCAATGTGCATTTTCATTAAGGCCTGAGTCACCATGCACGGTGTAGTTTAAGTTTCAGTCTGGAAAGGCTCCATCCACGGCCCTATTTGTTAATTCAGGAAAATGAACATCAATCTTTTTTATTCTATCCTGAACCCTCTAGTTCCTGATCATTTAAGAGCTAAATCATCAACCCAACATAGACGCTGGTCTTTGGATAGCAAAGTGGCTTTGGGGCAAACACAGAGGTGTAGCCATTAGGTTGCTGCTCCGCAAGTACAATTCCCAGGATTCTGTTTCTGAGCACTGTGATCTCTCCCATCATCCAATCAAGGGTGTATTATATTTTCCAACTACTGGGGGTGGTGGTGAAGACCGTGCCAGCATGCAAGGAAGAATCTGTGACCTCATTTGTGTGGATTCAAACTGCTTACCATCTGTGCTGGAAAACAGAGGGTGTGTGTGCGTTATGTATGTGTATGTGTGTGATTGTGCGTGTGCATGTGTGAATGTCCATACTCCCTCAAAGAGAACAACTGTAGTATTTGGTTAGAAAGTAGAGAACTAAAACAGAAACAACTGGGGAAGAGCATCTATTGATCAGTAGCAAAGCTGTATTTGGTGTCTGCTTGAAAGGACTCATTAATCATAAGGAATCAAAAGGAGAACAGAGGAGAGGGCAAACACTTCTTCCCACCCTGAAATCTCTCACTGTTTCTTTTCACAGCAGCACAGTTTCTCAAGCAGAAAAATCTGTTTTCACTTTGACTGAAAAACTGCCCCTTGCTTTGTAAACATCTCTATATTTGTAAGGCTCTTTGCAGTCGACAAAGCATTTTTGCAAAGTTTTCATTTGATCCTATCCACAGGGGTGGAGGACCTCACCCAGGACCGCACAGCTAGACAATGGCAGACTGGAGCTGGCGCTGGCTCTGTGTCCCCATGCAATTTGGGGGCAGCTGCCTCTCTGAGGACCCAGGGTGTGGCTATTGTGCAGAGCCTGTGGAACTCAACGTGGGAAAGGTTGGTGTTTTATGTTTCACTTGTCATTTGTTCTAGGAAACATCTCACCCTCATTTTCTCTGCTGGGCTCTGGCTGGTGATAAAGCTCTTAGTCTCAGCAAGGAAAAATTATGAGGGCTGGGGATGGCTCTTTGTTCTGTGGAGAGAGGGGTCACACAAATATTGAAACGATGCAGCCCTGGAACAGCCTGTATGTGTGTTTATCTGTTTATTTTTCTTTTGCAGTGTTAGGGGTCAAATCCAGAGCCTTGTGCATGCCTGGCAAGTGCTGCCTCACCCAGCTGTACCCCCATCCCGGGCACAGTTCATGTGCTGTGCTCCTCTCAGGAGCAGGCGTGTTTTGCCTGCCTCACACTGTGGCTCACAATACTGTTAGCTGCATCCGAAGAGGAGCCAGCCCCTTGGGGCAGCTGAAAGCAAGGAGTTATTGACATCTCCGGGACAGAGGGGTCATCTTCGGAATCACAGAAGTTAATAACCTGAAGCCAGAACCTCTGTGTAGATGGACTTTTCTACAATAGGACGGTCCTTCGTTGTTTCAATGCATTCTGATATGAAGTGAATATGTGATATGAATTACATCTAAACAGTTGAAATATGCAAGTCAGCACCTGCTCTTTGCAAGTCAAACAACTTGAGTTTCATTTTTTAATACATATTATTATTAAAGGCTATAGACATTTTCTTTTTTATGCCTCAATCAGGAACGTAATCTCAATTTGTCATTATCTCCCCACCCCTGGGCTACATTGTTGGCATCCTATTTCATGTTTGTCCAGTCGCTATCATCTCTGGACATAGGTGCACAGCTAATATTGCTAGGAATATTGCTAGGTATCTTGCTGTGTGAACTTGGCATCGCTATTTCCTTGTAAACAATTGTGCTGTTTGTATCAGTCCCCATGTTTCCTCCACTTTCTATGGGCAGACTGAGCTGATGTAACACAATGGACCAAGAGGCAGGCACCTGTCTGTATTTGCCGTGGTACCCCTCGGAGGCCACTAACCATACAGCACGTGGGGCACTTGACTGTGCGACGTGATGCGCGAGCTGAACTTTCAGCGCTGACTTCCCCACTGTTAGCGCCGGTGGTGTGAGCCTCAGCGAGGGGAGCGGCCCCCCTCACATACAATCAGCGCCAGCTGTAGTCCAATTAAACTCAACAGTGAACAGGTGTTCACAGTAATGACTTCCACACAAAAGCACGCTTCCATTTAATGCTCTGTACATCCGATACACCAGCAGCAGCGATGAAGGGGAATAGGAGAGAAAGAGTCGCGATTCAGTGGAGGAAAAAGAGCCACCCTGAAGTCCTCCACAATCAGCATCAGAAGCCCCAATCAGCCTCAACATTTCACAGGTGTCCGAGGGAGAGTATTTTAAGCAGAACCTACTCAAATCAACGGCTCCTTAAGAATTTCTTTGGAAACATTTGGAAAAGTTTCATATCCCGGCAGTTCACTCCTATTACCACTCCAGGGCTGGGACTTGCACCATTTAGTGGCCTTCAGGAGTCTGCCTGGCACATATACTTGGGCAGAAATATTAATAAACCTCTGGGACATCCCTCAGATGCTCTTGGCTCATCACACCTCTTCCCCCCAGTTCTTTTACTCCAGGGCCTATGCTCAGGAAACCTAGATGATACTTGTGGGGCAGATGCCTGGAGCGTCATCGCCTCCTGCTATGGCTGTACGTGTACAGTGCAACACTAGAAAGTAATAACAATCATCCTTAGCTCCCTGCAACAATATGGGAAGTCTTATAGCAAATGCTTAGGCAAACAAATCCAGGCACCAAAGGGCGCATACTGTGTGACTCAATTCGCATACAGCTATAAAACAGACAAATGGACCTAACGTCCTGTTGGAACTTAGGCTGGTGGTCCCTCTTGTGGGAGCTACTGACAGGGAAAGGATACCGGGGAGCTACTGAGGTGCTGGTTAGGGTCCTGTTTCTTAGTCTGAGAGCTAATTGCTTGGTTGCTTTGCTCATTTTTAGGTATGTATATGTTTAAAAAGCAAAACTAGTCAACCACTACATCTTTTCCCTGGGCGATCTCTCTAGAGCAGGGCATGAACGGATGCACGAGTACAGGCGTGCTTTAACTTTGCAGGTGTAACGTCCTCACACAAGGGGAGAGTCTTGGACAGCACTGATTACTAAGTCCTCATTTAACCAAGAAGACTCAGGTCTGGAGAACAAAGAGCTCCTCATTTAACCAAGAAGACTCAGGTCTGGAGAACAAAGAGGAGTTGTAGAAATCAAGCTTCTAAAGCAGCTGAGCAGGTTTCTTATTTTTCTACACCCTGGTTAGAGGTGAGGAGATCCCATTGGCTCGTCCTTCTTCATTCTCCATGCTTCAATCCCTTTCTTCACACTCCATAATATTGCCTACTGATTGCAACTTTAAAGAAAGTTGCTTCCCCAGCTAGGCCATGCCTTGCTTGGTCGTGTGCTTTTCAACAAGCCAGCATCCCTTGAGAAGGAGCCTCCTGCACCTGTTGTCTCAGACCTCTACCCTGTTCCATTTCATTTGACCCCGCCTTGCCACCAGCTTCCAGGCTTGCTTCTCGTACAACAATTAGTGATCTTTCCTGATTCCCCATAGTCTAGTTCTCGCCCAGAGCAAGCAAAACTCGATCCCCTTCCCTGGCACAGTGGTTGGCAACCTTTCCTGGCTTCGACTGGGTTTCAGCCTTCATTGCACTTGTTTCCAGGAGCTCCATTACAACCTTGAATAGAAGGATTGGAGGAATCTTGCTGTGGTGACTGTGGCCTGAACAAAAGAGGAGAGACATTTCTTTTAGTCAGGGATCTGAAATATTCTATCGTTTCTACGAAGACCTCCATATAAGCTCTTACATGATATTTTCTGCCAACATCCAGTGGTATAATCTAGGATGAGAGACAGTTCTGCTCTTCTGTCCTCCTCCTCTTCTGAGCTCTGTGAACTGGATTATAAAACTAACGCAGTGGACAACACTGGTCACATGCAAGTGCACCTTGGTGACTACATGTCTGTGATAGCCAAAGGAGATTTGGCAGGCTCTCTGTGGATGGTAGAGTGGGTCAGGAAGGGAGTTGGTGAGCGCAGAATTAAGACAGGGGACAATGCACCAGTAGGTGCATGTGGCTACACTTTCAACAATTCGTGCTCTAAGCGCAATCACCGAGGAGCTTCTTAGATTGTGATTTTCTTAGGGAGAAAAATAGACTTAGTAAAATGATTTGACCGTTTGGTCTTCCTGGTATCATCCTATGCTCTCACTGATAGAGGCACTGACATTTTGGTGAGTTTTGGTGTTTGTGAGTTTAGTTTACATACGATAGGTCTTCCAAGTCAGACAGATCCTGGAACGCTAACAAGATTGAATTTTTGGATCCAATAGTCTTCTGGCCAGACCATGGCCCGTGAAAAATTCATTAAGATAATGCCACTTTGGAAGGGCTCTTGGTGGCCAGCCAGCCAGCCATTTCCTGACAATATTTAACATGGCTTTGGGCCCACTTTCAAACTCCCGATGCCACCTAACTGGATTGAGGGAGAGAGAACCAATGACAGAGATGAGGGGAGATGGAATAGTCTGTTAAAATTGGTTTTCACTGAAGCTACAAATGGAAATTGTGTCTTATTAAAGATGGTCTATGTGTTTCTTCAATGAGGAAAGTTACTCTTGTGGGAGTATATGGCCTTGTGATTGGAAAGAGGAAAGATGTAGACCAGGAGTCAGCCCATCATCCCAGAAGATAAACTCACTCCATCGATTTGGGGAAATGTGGAATTGGGGGCCACCTTGCCTGGGTGGTCAGGAGCTATGCCTGCCAGCTACCCATGGGTCTCAGTGGACCCCAGTTCCTCCTCATGAGATGTGGAGGCAATGTCAACTCCCAGTGTGATTATTAGGCAACCTCTTTCCTCATCACTGATTGGATGAACAGGACCCAGAGTTCCTGCATGCGTGTGCAGACCAGCTGGTCTTTGTGCTAATGAAAAATAAATTTCTAAACCATTGAGGTTTTGAGATTGATCTGTTACAGCAGATAGTATTACTCAAATAGAACTGATTAGGAATTTAAATATTTCTATGTGAAAGCAAATAGTCATAGGGTAGAATGTAAATACGATGTGAAATTTTAAGTTACAAGCAAGGCTTTGAAGGCATATTTTGTGCATGGTGGGCTGTTAGTGCTCTGAGTGCCCACTGAGTGGTTCATTTACTTTCCTCTGCTCTTGGGGGGACTATGGGGAACCTTCACAAGACACAGGCATATCCATGGGGGCAAAAAATGGGGGTGCCTCAGGTAGACAGAAGTAGCAGGATCAGATCACCGATGATCCTTTTCCAGCTCTCTTATACTTCTCAGAAACTGTGTTTTTCTTTGCCTGACTTTCAGGTAAAACTCTTAGGCTCTGTATCTTTCCTGAATGCCTCTCCTGACTTCCAATCCCTTAGGAATTTGTTCCTGTTGGGCTCATATGTACAAGGATGGCAGATCCATAGCATCCTTTGTGTTGAATCTTTTCCATAGCCATGGTGGGCTGGAGTGGCTCCCCAGGGTACTGCTTTCTGCTGGGCCGGGCATGACCACAGAGTCTTTTGGGACAGAGTTCAGCAGCTCCGTAAATCTGTCAGTGCTGCTGTTGAGTTGAATTTCAGCTGCAATCCTAGATGAATGATAGCTTGTAGTCACTTGACCAGTTCTCTCTCTTAGACAACATTTGCCTTTCAGCAAGGTTTTCATTACCCCATTAACCCAGAGAAAAAGAATCTGGAAATTTCCAGCACTCTGGCAGTTCCAGCAGGACAGAGATGTGGGGCAAGGGACCATTTTCCATCGCTTCTCAAATTACACCACTAACCCACTGCCTATTTCAATTCAGCTCAACAGATATTTATTTCACTTACAGTAAAGCAGGCTCCACTAAGAAGACACTTTTCATCCCACCACCAGCAAGTTTTTATTGAGCACCTGCTGTGTACATGGCAACAGAGTAGGCACTCAGGTGTTTCCTCTGTGATTACATTGACTTACAATCACCAGAGGCAGAATTCTGTTCTCTTTTTTCTCTCTATTCCTTTGCCCACAGCTTCCTTCCTCCTCTCCCAATCTCTCACTTTTCTTTTCCCTACATTAGTTCACTTTATGTTGCTATAACAGAACATGCACACACACACACACACACACACACACACACACACACACTTCCTGAACATTTTATTAAGAAAAAGAGGTTCACTTAGCTCATAGTTTGGGAAGCTGAAAGTCCAGTATAGTGTAGCCCCGTATGTCTGGCCCTGGCTATGTGACAATGGGATGGAGAAACAGAAGTGGACCAGCTGCCTGCGGAAGGGGCCAAGAGCCTGGGTGGCCTTGTTTTGTAACAGCACACTACTGTGTGAGCGAAGTGGGGTCTCCAAAGAACTGCAGCACTCGCTTTTGAAATGCAAATGAAAACTATAGAGATATCGTCTCACCCTAGTCAGAATGGCTATTATCAAAAAAGCAAAAAACAAACAAACCAAGAGTTGGGGCCTGGGATATAGCTCAGTGGCTTAAGTGCCTTCCTGGGAAGCACAAAGTCTTGAGCTTGATCCCTGATACTAAAGAGAAAAAAAAAAAAAAGTTGGTGAAGTGGAGAAAGAGAACCCTTATATGCTGCTAATGGGAATGTAAAGTAGCATAGCATTATGGAGAACAGAGTGGAGAGTCCTCTGAATACTAACATTAGGCCTACCTGTGGCCTAACATCTCACTTGTGGGTGAGATGTTAGTAGTCAAAGGAAATGAAATTAGAATATCAGAAAATACCACCTGCATGCCTGTATTTACTATATCACTAGTCAGCATAGCCAGGACTTGGAACCAAACTAGATGTCCAGGGTTGGAAGGTGGTTAACAAAATGTGGTCTACACACATAATGGAATATTATATAGCCACAAAAAGAAAGAAGTCCTGTTTTTTGTGGCAAAATCGATAGAATTAGAGGACGTTATATTAAGTGAACTATTCCATGCACATACCATATGTTCTTCCTCCTATACGGAAACTGTTATGGTTTATGTCTAGTTGTTCCCCTAAAGCCTCATGTAGTCATGGGGCGGGGACTTCTAGAGTTTGAGACTTGAGTCATTAGCCACTGGGATTATGTGTTTTAGTACTGATGAGATTTTGGGTCTGAGTACTTCTGGGATCATGGGTGTGACCTAAGGCGGATAGGCTGAGGTAGAGAGCCTGAATGTAATATAAAGAGAGATAGAGAGACAGACTCAGGCTGTTTCTCTCTGCACCCTGGTTGGTCAGTTGCCTCTGTTGCGATTGTTGCTGTTCCGCCGTCGTGAACTGGGTGCTCTCTGCCCTGTTCCACTCAGCCTTGGGCCAGCCGAATATGGACTGAAACCTCCAGCAACTGTGAGCTAAATAAACCTTTCCTTCCTTCATTTTGACTGTCAGGTATTTGTTCCAGCAATGAGTAAAAAGTAACTAAGACAGAAACTAAGAAGGTTGGCTTCAAAGAAGAGTGCAAAAAAGGTTATTGGTGAAGGGTAGCAGGGAGGGGGATTATGGGAGGTTAGCTAATGATTACCAAAACAGCTGGGTGAGAGAAGTAAGGCCTCGTGTTCTACAGCACAGTGGAGTGAGTTCACAACAAACAGTCCTGATTTAGGAAGGACTAGAAGAGAGCCGGGGATGTAGCTCAGCAGGACAGGTGCCTGCCTGGCAAGTGTAACATCCCGAGTTTGACTCCTAACACCAGAGAAAACAAAACAAAACAAAACAAAAACCTTGTCCTGAAGAACTAGAAGAGAAGATCTCAAAGTCTCCAAAATAAAGAAATGATAAGGAGATGCTAATTATACTGATTTGATGGAATATCTATATCTATATCTCCCCAGAAATATGCACACTTCCTGCATTAATTAAAAAAAAAAAAGAAAAAAGATAAAGAAAATGGAGCCAGGCATAGTGGCTTGGGCCTGTAATTTCAGCACCCTGAAGTAGGGGCATCTCTGGGAATCTGAGGCAAACCTGGGCTGCACAGGGAGTTCAAGGCCAGCCTGGACTACATAGTGAGACTGTCTCAGAAACAAAAATCTCTTCTTAGGGTGATGTTCCCCATGTATCCCACCTGTTAAAAGTGCCAACGCCTTTCAACCTGGCCATGCTGGGGTGTGAGCTCCCAGCACAGGAACATAAGGGGACACACTCAGACCCTGGAATGCCCCATCTTTCCCCAGGGAGCCTGCTCCTGAAGAAGCACTCTTGTCTGCTCCTTAGGCTGCCCAGACTGTTCTGGCTGCAGCCTGAGATGTGTCCCAGGCCTTCCCCAGGCAGGCAGGGAGCACCTCGCCACTGTGCTGGTGGCGTCATAGGCCAGGAGGCATCTTCTTCTTCACTGTGCTCTTAAGCTGTGGCATCAACGGGGTCCAGAAGTCTTTGCGGGTCCCCCCAGACTCTCTTATCATGGTTCACCAAGGTCCTGGTGCAACAAGGGGGCCAAGTTTTAATCCTCTACCCATTTGCCTTTTGAGGGGAGAGGACTTAACTGGCAAGATGTCTCTTCCACCTGCCTGCTCCTCATCCTGTCCTAGACTGCTAAGTGCAAATCCTTACCTCTAGCAAAAGGTAGCCATGGCAGATTGGGGCAGGAAGCTGCCCAGACTCAGGACTAGAGCTATGTGTTGGGGAAGCCACATGCATGGATCTTGCTCTTAAAGCTTCCCTCTTACACCTCGGAAGTGGAGATGAAGATGAGGTGGGTGGCGAGCAAACTCAGCGCCTCCTATCTAGGGTGACCCATTGGGAGCTGGATCTCCATGAGGCTGGATCATGGGGGCAGGCAGACAAAGGGTTTTGGTGCCCACCACACCCGCCCAGAGGCACAGTGGGAAGGGTAGCAAGTGTAGGGTTAGTTCATGAAAAGTTGGATTTTGCAGAAAGCAGCCAAATCTGTGGAAGAGTGGCAGCTGCTGCATGGAGCAGATGCCCTAGGAAATCCCCCAATCTTGCAGAATCTGCATATTTTCCTCACTCCTGCCTGGAAGGCCAGAGCAGAGCAGTCAGTACAGGACTTTCCTGGAGTCATCAGGAAGCCAGGGATGGTGATTTGTTTAGATTTGTCTGAATAGTTGTGGGCTGCCAAATCACACAGACAGCTGCAGTCATTGCTTTCTTCATGCTGTTCAGTTCATGCCATGCACTTTATCAGCCGCATCTCTCCACCCGCAATGTCTTGGGAAATCACAACTTCATGGAGAGTCAGAGCCCTGAATCTGTTCCTTTTCTGCAATATTGCTGTTTATTCAGCTGTATCATTAGCTGGGAAACAAAAACCCACCATGGTGACACCCGTTACCTGACTTCGGCATTTGTCTATTGAACCTGTGTGAAACAATAGACCGTGTATACCCCTCTCCCTGGTGCTCCTTCCAGAAGCAACAGTGATGGGAGTGAGGCACAGAAACCCAATTACATGTGGACTGGCAATTCCATGTGGTGGGAATTTGTGGGCAGTTTGGCTGTACCTGCTAGAGTTCCTTTGGATAAAAGCAAATTCTTTGGGTGGGTGAGATAGCTCAGCAGACTAAGTGCCTGCTTAGTTAAGGGCAGGGACCAGGGTTCAATTCCTGGCACCAAGTGTTATGCCAGCCCCACCCCTGGGCACACTGACCTAGCCACTGTGACCAGGTGTAGTGGTACATGCCTATAATCCCAGGGCTGGAGAGGCTGAAAACTGGAGCATCATTACAAGTTTGAGCTGCATAGTGAGACCCTGTACAAAATACACTAAAATAAAAACAAAAACAAAAACAAAACGAAGTCCCTAGTCTCACCCTTGACCTTGTTTTTTGTTGGAGGGCTGAATTTCTAGGCAGAGTAGGTGTAAAATTCAGGAGCTACCTTTGTTATCATCCTATTTTTTGTGCTGAGTTAATCTACAATAATATTAATATTTATAGAAGGTTGCAAAATGAGTATAAAGTAGAGCTTGGGTTAAGTTGTAGAAATAAATTTTATGGGATTTTCCATCAACTTGACCTAAATAGAATTCTAGAATCTTGCCATGAAATGGAAATTTTATTTTTTTTTTAAATTTTATTTATTTATTTATTTATGTATTTGTTTGCTTGTTGTGTTTGTTTGTTTGTTTATTTATTCATTTTGTGGCTGGCTCAGCCTGCCCTGGTGGTGGCGCTGGCGCAGCATGTGGTGCCGGGGATCGAACTGCAGTCCCCGCAGTTGCCTGAGCCCTCCTAAGCAGGCGCTTTAGACCACTGAACCATCTCGCCGGCCCTGAAATGGAAATTTTAAAATAATCTCTTTCAGTCATTTTTTCCTCTTGTAGGTAAGGAAAGAGAAGAGCAGAGAGTTGGCTTACATTTTCCTTTTAAATAGCAGATTTACATTATCTATGATGGTCCCCACTTTGAAACAACCAAAGAATGACTTATCTCCTAAAAGACTCAAGTTAGTATCAGCAGCCTCCAGGTGCATAAGGAACACAGGTATTTAGAGTCTCAGGTGTACTAGTTATGCTGTCTAATTGCAAACATCAAAATCCAACTCTGGAAGACTTTATTTCAAATTTATTGCAAATATTAGAAGGATATTGGAAGTTTCCAGAATTGATAGGGAATACAAAGAACCAGCTATGGAAATGGACTACACATTAGGGTTTTCTAGAAGGACAGGAAAAGGCCATATTAAAGAGGAGCCGTGTGGTCCAGGTAGGAATGAACCTCTACCATCTCAGTCTCCATGTACATCCTTTATCTCTATAGTGTTCTGGGAGTCAGCATCCATGTGGTTTTGCTCTTCTGGAGAATAAATTATACCTATGAATGAGCTATGTCCCACAGAGCTCACTCCCAGTTTCCCTACCTATTGCTGACTTCCTGTACCTCTTCCCTGTCCGTGAGGAGTGTTGTCCTATACCTGGTCAGAGACCCTGGAGCTGCAATTCTCAAGAAATCTCTGCTGAGGGATGGAAATTGCTCTAGAAATCTTCTGGCTTCCTCTTCTTCAGGAGAAACCTCTGGGGAGTGTTTCACACCTTCTCTCCAGTGCTGCACATAAGCAGTGTACTCGGTAGCTTACACTTTCTTCTCTCATTTCTTCAGTTTCACATTTCTCTTTAGGATCACTCCCCAAATAAATACACCCAAATGTGTAAGGATCTACCTTTGAAAAAAACTAAAGAAGTCTCTTGCTAGTACCATAAGGCTAAGGAGAAAATAGGGTACCTGATTAATATTTCTGTGAGACTGCATCCAGTAGGAGATTAGTGATCCTCCTCAAGGGAAGTTTAGACCTGTGGGGTGGATGTTACAAGGAGACTTCAGAGCACACACTCACAACATCAGCTTACCAGCTGTTAGTTTCCTATCTTCGCTTGTGGAGTGCTTTTGGTATCTGTGTATTCCATCAGGGCTAGAGCCTGCTCATTATCTTTCTGTCCTTTAGTCCCTGACAATCTTTAACTTCACCCAGCCACAAGGCCTGTCCAGACAAAGGTATTTCACAACCTTCTTTGCAACTAATTGTGGCAAAGTGACTAAGTTTGAGTCCATGGGTGAGAAGAAAAATAATGGTGTAACTTCTAAGGCACGTACTTCCACAAGGAATTATTTATCTTCTTTCTCTCTCACCTGCTTCTTACTTTAGGTTATATAGAGTATTCAAAATCCTTCATTAGCCCTTAAGGGATCATCTGTCCATTCTTCTATCTGAATATAGTTAGTTTTAATGTAATAAGCAACTCATCACTCAGTTCAAGAACTAGAGTTAGATCTATTATAAAACGCTTCCTCTGTCTAACCTGTGTTCTCATTCTATTGAAGTAACCAGAATGTTGAATTCTACATTCCCCACTCCATCGTTTTCCTTCTTTGGTAGTTTCATCTCATTTTGCTGATGGTTTGATGATAGAAACAGAACCACAGGAATGATGCAGCATATGAAATTTACTAAATCAGCCTGGCTCCTTGCAGTTGTCAGAGTCAGTTCCATGATTATGGTTTGGTTCATTCTGTCTGGAACTAAGCCCAGCCTGGGCCTTGGATAAGCCAAAGGAGACCAGCAGGAGCTGAGATGTAGGGTCAGTAGGTGTTCTGAAAGCTGCACTGTCCGGCTCAGGATGGAGAGGAGCTGGTGGAGGTGCTGCCCTATGCCAGCATGGTGGAGAGAGTGCGCATGAGCTACAGTAGTGACCAGGATCCTGGTTCCACCTTCTGAACATAACAAAGGTCTTCTCCAAAATTGTGTGAAATGTCTTTTGTGACCTTGCTTACCCTAAACTGGAAATTCTTGGAAATATTCCTTCCTAGGTAAATTGACACAGTCTGAACCCATTCACACTCATTCAATTATATTCCCACAAAGTAAGTTTTCAAGGAAATTTGTTTCATTTCACAAAAGGCAAATCAGGTTGTCTGGATACATTCAGGACTTACTCTCTTTACTCGATGTCATAATGCTGGGATGCATTCCTCCCTCTGTGTACAGCATGGCTCCTCCCTGTTGATTGCTCTTTAGTGCTCCACTGTGTGACTGCACCACAGTGTGGCCAGCCACTGTCTTGCTGATGGGCCTTGGGGTTATTTCTAGGCTTGATGTTGTGAACAGTGTCCTCTGGATATTTTTGTGCATGACTCCAAATGTCCTGGGAAAAAGCCTCTCATAGCTTCACACTGGGAGTGGAATTACTGGTCCTAAGCAAGGTGACCTCATGTGGGCTGTTGGAGCAGTCCCAGGTGCTCCTGTTGTCCAAGAAAAATGAGAGCTCTTGCCCTCACCTTTACCCCACTTGCAGCTTGTTTTTCACTTTCTTTTGGCAAATAGAAGCTCTTGGTTTTAATATGGCCAAATTTGTCAGTTTTTAAAAGTGGCTGGCACTTTTTGGTATTGTTTAAGAAATCCTACTCTATTTCAAAGTCTAAAAGATATTGCCAGTAATTTTTCATAAGAGTTTTAAATTTTAATTTTTTATAGCTAAGTTCTCAATCCATCTGGAATTAATTTTGGCATACAGTGTGATGAAGGGATCTTATTTCATATTTTTCCATATGGATAATCCTTCTTATCCAGTGTGTTTATTTTCCCGCTGGTCTGGCAGGCCGCCTCTATCATATACCAAAGTTCTGTGCATACAAGGGTCTGTTTTTGAGCAGTGTATTCTGTTCCCTGCTCTACTTGGCTATTGCAAAGCCAATACCAGCCTGTTTTAATTACTGTAGCTTCACAAAAAGCATATTATCTCAAGTCCTTCCTCGACACTCATCTTTTTGATAAAAGCCTTGGCTAGTTTTCTCTTGTTATTACTTTATGTGTATTTTAGAGTCAGCTTATCAAGTTTCATGAAAATGTGTTAGTATTTTGATTGAAACTTTACTGAAATAGGTAGAAGAATAATACTATGTTATTGTCTTCTTAGTCAGTGTATGATCCGCCCTTCAATTAATTTGGGTCATCTTCCTTCCTATTAATAAAGTGTTATAATTTGCTCTGTAGATGGCTTCAGTGTATTGTTTTCCCCCTGGTTTTCTGATATCCTTTGAAATCAGTGTAAATTTGTCTTCTCTTTAATTACATTTTCTTGCTCTTTATTCTAAGGGTACAGATCTGTAATTGACTTTTTATAAAATTTTCTTACTCATGCTAACAATGGACCATTTTATCTCATTTTTAAAATTTGAAACACAAGCATAGTAAAATCTATGTTTTATAGATAGTTTATACTCTTAATTTATCACACTAAGAAGCATCCTCTATCCCTAATTTGCTAAGAGTATTTTTAAAAATTTTCATTGTGGTAAATGTTTGTAATCCTGATTCTGATTCACTACATTAACTAATTTGCTGTCAGTTAATGGCTTTCTTAGTGTGGTGCAAGCATTACCACTATTTCTGAATTTTTCCACTGCCCTTAAAAGAAACTCTGTAACCATTAACCAACGGCAACTTATTTTTCCTTTCCCTCTAGATCCATTATAAATCTAACCTGCCATATATATATATATATATATATATATATATATATATATATATATATTTACCCCAGGGCGGTAATCAAGAGAAACCAAGGTTTAAAATGACATTCCAGGGCTGGTGAGATGGCTCAGCGTTGTGTATGCGTTGGAAAGTTTAGGCCACCACAGGGACCACGGCTCAATCCCAGGTACCACATGCTGCCCCCCTCCACAGGAAGGCTGAGCCAGCCATAACACAAACAAATAAATGAGGTTTAAGAAAATAAAATAAGGGGCCGGAGAGGTGGTTCAGTGGTCTAAAGCGCCTGCTCAGGAAAGCTCAGGTAACTGCAGGGACTGCGGTTCGATCCCTGGCACCACATGCTGCACCAGCCCCACCACCAGGACAGGCTGAGCAGCCATAAAATAAGTAAACAAAGAAACAAGCAAACAAGTAAATAGAATAAAAATAAAAAAATTAAAAAAAAAAAAAAGAAAATAAAATAAATTTAAAAAAAAAATGTCATTCCATAAGCACAATGTGTCTGCGGTCAGGCGCCTACTCCGCATCCTCCACTGACCTTGGGCCCACGGGCCTCTTTCCCTCCCTTCCCACTCTAGTGAGAAAGGTGGCCTCCTCCCCTCTGAGGACCAGTGGTGCTCGTGGGACTCCTCACACGTGTCACCTTTTTGGTCATCTCTCGCTCTCAGCCGACCCACTTCATGTGAACACGTCAACATGCATTTGTTTCTTTATTTTTATTTTTTAACTTTGTTTTTTATTCATACATATTGGCCATACATATTGATCACGTTCTCCACAGGGACTCTGTACCTGTACATATTATAGTTTAACTGTTTCCCTGTTCTTTCTCTCACTTCAACATCTCTTATGAAAAGCTTTGCTTCCATATTTTTCCTTTTGTTCTCTTTCCTGCTCTCTTTTTTCCCTTTCTTCTCTCTCTCTTGTGCTTCTTCTCATTTGTTCTTTCTACTTCCCAGTATCTACCTGTGGCTCAAACCCCGCCACAAAACCCTCCACCAGTATCAAACCTCGGTCGTGCTCCTTATTTAGCCTTTGGGTTTCTAATGGAAGAGAAGTAATGTGATATTGATAGTTGTGTGTCTGACTTATTTCGCTTAAGGTTATGGTCCTAAAGTACATCCATTTTCCTACAAATAACTGAGTTTATCCTTCTTTATAGGAGGGCAGTACTCCAGGATATGTAAAAACCACATTTTCTTTGTCCATTTATCTTTCAATGTACATCCTAGTTATTTCCAAGATTTAGCTATTATAAATTGTGTAGGTACTATCAACAGGGGCATGCCGAGATCACTGTGATATGATGCATTTAACTCTTTTGGGAAGATACCTAGAAGGGAAATAGCTGGGTCAAATGGAACCTCTAGTTTCAGCTTTTTTTTTTTTTTTTTTTTTTGTATTTTTAGGGGAGGGTCTACAGGGTGTTCAGGGTCTTACTGCTAGATTGGACTCATAGTGATCCGCCTGTTTACAGCCTCTCACGAGCTGAGATTACAGGCACGGACCACCATGCCCAGTCTCAATTGCTGTCTCAGCATGCCTTCGGGGTGGGGGTGGCATGGTAGATCCAGGGTTCGAACCTGGCCCCTGTGCCTGCTTGCAGGTGCTTTAATCTGCTGAGCTATTTGGCCCGCCTGAGTTTCAGTTGTTTTGTTTTTTTATATTATGGCCAGCTCAGCCTGCCCTGGGGGTAGGGCTGGCACAGCATGTGGTGCCAGGGATTGAAGTGCGGTCCCAGAGGTTACCTAAGTTTGCCTAAGCAGGTGCTTTAGACTGCTGAGCTATCTTGCTGGCCCCCGAGTTTCAGATTTTTAAGGACTTTCCATACTGATTCCCATCGTAGTTGTACCAGTCTACACTTCCACCAGCAATAGAGAACAGTCCCATTTCCTGCCACTTTGTCAGCATTTGTTATTAGCTGATTTCTCGATGATAGCCATTCTTTCTGGGTGAGGTGGAATCTCAGTACTGTTTTAATTTGCATCTCTCCAATGTTGAAAAGCATTTCTTCACATATTGATTTGTTATTTGTGTTTCATCTGAGAAGTGTCTATTTATTTCCTATGACCATTTTTTTGGGTTTGCTCTTTAGGTCTGGGGAATCTGATTTTTCTGAGTTCTACATATATTCTAGATGTTGGCCCTTTGTCTGAGAAGTAGCTAGTAAATTTTTTTTTCCCCCGTTCTGTGCGTTGTCTCTTCACACTGCTGGTGGCTTCATTTGCTGTGCAAATTTTTTTTTTTAATTTAATGATTTCAGTTGTTGATTCTTTGTAATATTTTCTGTGCTGTTGGGGTTCTGTTCATGAAGTCTTTGCCTACATTTATGTCTTGTAGAGTTTTACCTATTTTACTTTCCAGCAGGCTGTGTTTCTGTTTTTAGGTTTAGGTTTAGATCCATTTCATTGTATTTGATTTATTTTGACTTTAGCGCAGTGCAGGGTGAGCAGCACAGGTGTGTGTCTGAAGCCCTTCCTTTCTTCTCAGCCCTTCAGCTGTTGGCTTGGCCCTTGCCTCGCCTGTCCATCCACCTGTGCGATCCTTACTAACTGCTCCTAGTGACTCAGCTGCTGCTTAAGTCTCAGGATCCAGTCCCCGCTCTCGCAGTGCTGATAGCTGGGGAGCTCATGGTCTGCTTGGGGGCTTTCAGTCTTGACATCCACACGTTATTCCTGTGTCTGTGCTAGGTAATACGGGTGACAATCTATACATCTTTGCTTTAGATGGCATTTCTACCTGGCAGTGGAGTTTCTTCTCCAACTCCCTGCCTTACTCAAAGAGAAATTCCTTCCATGCGCTCTTAAGGATCCTTTAATCCCCTCATTACAGCAATTACTAAGCTCTGTAGTTACTGACTTGTTAATTCCCAAGTAGGCTATAAACTTAGGACATAGACTATCTGTGCAGTCCTCCAGTGCATCCTCAGTTTTCAATCCTATGCCTGACCGTGGCAAAGCTCAGCAAATATTTGTTTATAGATTAGCTGCGTGTACCATGCAATGTTCTTTGGGACTCAGGGCTCACTTGGAGAAGCGAGCAGTGTAGATGAATTTGAAAAGGCCCATTCCCACCCCACTCTGTCCTGGAGGTGGAGCCCAGTTCCTTGTTCATGCTAGGCCAGTGTTCTACCACTCAACTACACTGCCAGCCTCTCTCATAGCTGGTAATCCTACTTTGTGCCCTTTGATTGCTTTTAATGTTCCAGAGCACTAGAACTAATAGCCCTAGTTGGTTTGTTCAAGATGTGCTCAATACAAGAGATGTGCAGATGTGGGACCACATCAAAAGAGGAGGAAGATGCTGCCAGCTGACAGAGGCACCAAAGGCAGGGCTGGGGTGGCAGCACGGAGTGGTAAGCTGCCTGCAGTAGGGCTGGCTCTGCTTTTGTTTAAATTTAACGCTAACTCCACAGGCCCGATATCATCTGGGACCACAATAATAGAATGGGGGAGGTTGGCAGGAAATTTGCAACTGCTCTTAGAGAGATGATCTCAACGTGTGGTCTAGGTTCCCTGGTGGTCCGTGGGGCTGGTCCCCTGCAGCGTGGATGTGCATGTGACGCTTCTGTTGCTGGCGTGAATTAGTAATTATTCCAGAGGGCCCTCATTTGCTGACTCAGTTAAGCTGGGCCTTTCTTCTCCCAAATTCTCCTTTTCTTTATGAATGGTGAGCGGGAGCTCTGAGGGAGGTGAGTTTTATTTTTATTTTTTGTCTCTCTAAGGAGCATTGTGTGTGGGGAAGTTTGAGAGCCATAGCTCCAAGGGTGCCTTGGCTAATGAGGGACAGAGCTGGGCAGTTGCGCCACAGTCGCTCTGTGCGGCCCCACAGTCATTCTGTGTGGCGCTGGCTGCTAGCCTTGAGCTTCCAGTTGCCTGGAGTGAAAATTGTAGGAGGAGAACTGGAATTACCCAGAAAGTGTGTTTTTCCTAGGCCACTGCCCTGGAGCCACCATTATGTCAGCAGGAATTCATCATTGATGACAGTGGTGATGATGAAGGTAAATGAGAACCTACAGCCATCTGAACGACTTTGGTTAGACTCTAGTAGCAGGTGGCTGAGTCACCGTTTCCTGTTTCTCTGTGCTGGAAGAGTCTCTTCTTACTGACTCATCAATACTGTCAGAGGCACCGCCCCGACTGTTGGGCCTTAGGGACCATTCTGAGGTGGCAGGAAGGGCAGGGCAGGGTGGAAAGTGTATCTTTAGGTGCAGCTGTGTGCAGGGTTCGATTGCTGTGAGTCCACACTGGAAGAGAAAATGCGCTTGGCTCCTGACTCCACCGGGCTTGCAGTCAAGTGGGAGGGGACACCTGAAGAGGCTCTGAGTTACAAGTGGCGATCTGTGCTTTGGAGCAAAGTAACAGGTGCTCGAAGCCCAAGCGGAGCAGAGCACTTCAGATGGAAGGGTCGGGGGTTCTGCGGGTCAGGCAGAGCGGAGAGGCGAGCGCAAGGAAGATGTGCACGGGCTCTGTGGACGGAAAAAGCTTTGGTGGCTGAGGACCTGAGACCCAGGGAGCCAGGCAGATGGCCAGGGAGGGCAGGTGGAGTCGGGCTGCATAGGGTCTCGAAGGTCACAGTGAGGACATTAGTTGCTGAGGTGGTGCACATCTGTGGTGCATATCATGCTGCTGGGGCAGGCAGGTTGTCACATTTGGAGATGGGTCGGGTTATATAGTATCCCACTGATGTCTCTCTTTGCTGAGACAAAATACCCAAAGCCCAAAGGTAAAGGAAGAAAGGTTTCTTATAGCTCATGGATTGTAGAGCGCTCAGCCCATGCCTGCTGGTTCCACGGCAGGGTGGCATCGCAGAGGAGCAAGCGTTCATGGGAGCAAGGCAACAAGGCGACAGGCAGCAAATGGCGAGCAGCAAATCTCCTGCTGTCCTTTCTACCTTACCCAGGCTACACGTCCTTGGGGTGGGCAGCACTCACCCCAGGGAGCAGCAGCTTTCATCCTAGCACAAAGCAATCCCAGGATCACATTCTTTTCTTCCATTTTTTTTTTGTGTGTTCATATGTGGTATAGGGTCTCACTATGCAGTTTGAACTCATAGTGATCCTCTTATCTCAGCCTCTCCAGTCTGGGGTTATAGGCATGTGCCACCATGCCCAGTTTTAGTGGCTCACGTGGCACAGGGTTGGCACAGCATGTGATACTGGGGATCGAACCCAGGTCCTTGCACTTGCCTCAGCAGGTGCTCAGACCATTGAGCTATCTCTGTGGTCCCCAGCATCACATTCTCTTTAAAACAATTATTTTATTTTATTTTCTTAAACCTCATTTATTTGTTTGTGTTATGGCCGGCTCAGCCTGCCCTGGAGGTGGGACTGGCGCAGCATGTGGTGCCTGGGATTGAGCCGTGGTTCCTGCGGTGGCCTAAACTTTGTGCGATGCAGGCGCTTTAGACTGCTGAGCCATTTCACCAGCCCCCCGGCATCACATTCTTGATCCCAGCATCACACAATCTAGATCCAGCCACCTCTGAAAATGCCACAGTATGGTCCCATGAGGATCTGGGGGACATCTAGATACAAGCTGTAACACATAGTGCGTTCAAGGTAGCCCTCAACTATACATCAAGACTGTCTCAAGAAAATAAAAAGCAAAGCAAACCAAAGGAACAGCACACCACCACCACCACCACCGCCACCACCGCCACCACCACCACTGCCACCACCACCGCCACCACCACCACCACCGCCACCACCACCAAAGTGTTTTATTGCACTATCCTGAATACAATATGCAGCTGACAAAAAGTTTTAAGCAGAGAATAACATATTAAATAACATTTATTTAAAACATATTTTAAATAAATAGGAGTTGAGAATGAAAGTGAGGGAAAAGGAAAGAATACTCCATGAGGCACCTTGAAAACACTAGGAAACAAAAAAGGGGCCAGTCACAACTGACCACATACTATGCAGGATTCTGCATATAGAAAATCTTTGGAAGAGGTGCAGGTCTGCAGACAAAGCTGATAGGCAGCTGCCCAGGCTTGGGGGGAGGAGAAGGGCATGACAGCTTCATGAGCATGGAGTATTCTTTAGGGATGATGAAAATGTTCTGAAATTAGACTGGTATGTTCACATCATGAACATACTAAATGCCACTTAATCAGGACCTTTAGATAGGTTAAAGTGCTGAATTTTTATGCTATGTGTACTTCACCACAAAATGTGGTAGCAGGGACTCACTTGAGAATCTGCCGCAAGGATAATGTGCTCTGTGGGGGCTCAGGATGGCATGGACTCTGGTGATGGGTGCCTGAAGGATGAAGATATAGGAAAAATTGGGAATTGGTGGTGGTGGGTGATGGAGAGAGAGATTCAAGGATGACTTCTGAGGTTTGAGCTCCAACTCACTGGGTTGGTGAGCGGTTGGTGGGAAGATGGGGGGAGCCTGGCTATGGCGAGGGTGTGACTTGCATGCAGATGTGTTAATTTTGTGAGCTCCATGAGCCACCTACGGGGGATGGCAAATTGACAAAGGGTCTGTCAGCCTGGTATTCAGGAAAGCAGTCTAGGCTCCCGCTGTGTGCCTGACAGTGGTGGCATGCAGGTAGATTTACAGTAGTGAGAACCATTGTAGTCATCCAGGGAGCCTGGGAGTGAGGGGGTAGCGGACCTGGGCTGGTCCCACAGGGGTGTGTGTGTGTGTGTATGTGTGTGTGTGTGTGTGTGTGTGTGTGTCTGTAGTGTGGTGGCAGAGCACTTTCCTAGAATGTCCGAGTGCCTGGGTTCCAATTCCTAGCACTGTGGAAAAAGAGAGAGGCCAGTAAATAGTAGGAGGAAAAGCTGGGAGAAAAGACGAGAGGCACACTGAAGGGGAATGAAAAACTTGTGATTTGTGTTTCTGGCCAGAGATGAGTAACGATAACAAAAAATGACATTTATACCCTTAGCATCCACCAGGCACTGGCTGTGCACTTTCCGCGAGTTTTCCTAAGAACTCTAGAGTATCTCCACTTTATAAAGGCGGAAGCTGAGGCATAGAAGAGGTGAACTTGCCCAAGGTCACACCAAGGTCATACAATGAGTAGGTTGTGGAGTCGGGTCTGAGGGACTGTGCACCTCATAGCTGCCCTCACCACCTTGGCTCTGGGCCCTGCAGGTGGGATGGATGCATCCTAACCTCACAGGTAAGGTGTCGCAGCTCAGATGGGGGAGATGCCACCTTATTGGCAAATAAATGGAAAACAGCTTTAAAAATTTTTTAGCTAGCCATTCTCTCTCTCTCTCTCTCTCTCTCTCTCTCTCTCTGTTCATTTTATGTATGTGGTATAGGGTCTCACTTTGCAGCTCGGGCTCATGGTGATCCTCCTGTTTTCATCTGCCCCAGCACTGGGATTATAGGCTTGCACCACCATGCCCTGTCTCGGTGGCTGGCTCAGTGGGCCCAGGGGTGGGGCCAGGGAGGCATGTGGTGCTGGGATTGAACACTGGTGCTTGCGCTTGCCTAAGCAGGTGCTTTAGTCTGCTGAGCTATCTCACTGGCCCAGGGAACGGCTTTGTTTTTCCAATAACTTCTACCAGCTGTGCTTTGTTTGCCACAAGTCCCTCTCCCTGCTGGGGCAAGAAGTTCTTTTAGCAAATTCTCAGTTGGACTCTATAATATTTTATTCATTTATTCATCCTATTCACTGGGATTTAGTCTTATTTATTTGATAATTTCAACTTCAACCTCAGACTCCCTCAGAAGCTCTTGCTCCTCTCTAGCACTGATGGTGTTCTCAGCCCCATGGGCATGGCAAGTCCTTTATGCCTTCTGTTCCCTGCATGTTTCCTCTTCAGTGGGAACAAGGGGAGTGGAGGGCATGGAAGGGAGAAGCTCTTCCTACCTTTTTCCCAGCGGGGAGCTTCTGTCTCCTCCTGGCAGGTTGTTAACCTGGTACAGTTGGGTGATTGTGGGTTTGGCATGGGATGGAAATCCCAGGAAACCCCAAGGACCTGTTGATAGGAGCTTGGCGTCATCCAGGCTTTTTGAGCTGGAGCACACCTTCAAGATACTCTCCACCAAAGGCTTGGTATCTGTTCTGCTGGTGTCTCTCCACCACGTGTCATGCCTCAGTGGTGCCAGATAGGCTGTCAGCCCCAGTCTCTAATCTCCATGGACTCTTGTCTGGCTTAGAGGGAGAGGGAGACCCATCTGTAGCCTGGCTTCCTTGGATGGCCTGCTCTCCTGAGTTCTTGCTATTTGGGTAGGTCCGGAATCCCAAAGGCTAAGAAGCTGCAAACACTACTCTCTTCCCTTTCCTGCAGACACCCCAAACATGAAGAGTGAGTCTTTGAGGACCAACGCTCTTGACTATGGGAGGGAAAGCCTCTCTTTTAACAGAAGCCTTTATGCATCCAGTGCCTTCTGTTCTGTCACGTGATGATAAAGATTTGCTCTATGGGTCTGCCCGTAAGCGTTGGAGCAAAAAGAGGAACCTCCTCTTTCAAGGCTGATTGCTCTAGGTCTGTGTCACTGCTGTAATTTGTCAAGTTCAGCAGAAGATCCCTGTCAGTGGCACATGTCAACTTATTACAGGCAACTGTATTTCCTCACAGAAAGCTGGCTATTTAGTGGTTGTTTTAACTGTTAGATCCAGATCCCCACCAAACAGTAAGAAGGCCTGGGAGATGCTCCTTCAGGCTGGTATGGGGGAGTGAGGGGACCCAGTGTGGATCTTCCATGCCCTTTTACCTTCTGTTCTTCAGAGATAAGGAGCAAGAACAGTGTGGGCTATGCTGCAAATCAGGGGCCACTGAGCGCTGAGCAGGGGCTTGGGGCCACTTCCTTGCATCCTCTGAGAAAGCAAAGAAGTGCAACTTCTGTTGCTGTACCTCCAGTGTAAGCTGACTTAATCCTGAGAAAGACAGGGTGAAGAATGCAGAATAGTCTACAGACATGGAAGTTCAGAGCATTTAAGCAACTCACTAATTCAGCCAGGAAGGAAATGAATGCTCTCTCTCTCTGTCTCTCTCTCTCTGTCTCTCTCTCTGTCTCTCTCTCTCTGTCTCTCTCTCTCTCTCTCTCTCTCTCTCTCTCTCTCTCTATATATATATATATATATTTTTTTTTTTTTTTTTCTTATTATTGCTTTTTTGTTTGTTTGGTTCTTGTGGCACCAACTTCTGATTCCACACCTGACTCTATTTGCTGTCTCCTGAGGACTGAAGATGAGAAGTAGAAGCTGGAGAAGCAGTGCACATACATGTGTGCATATGTGTGTGTGTGTGTGTGTGCGCGTGTGTGTAAGTGTACATGTGTGTGCATGCTCTTTTGAGTGTGGGCCTTTCTAGTCACTATAGTTACTAGTCTTCATTTTAGAGTTACCAGGTGTCTCAGTTACTTCTCTCTTGTTTCTGGGACAAAATACCCAACACCAAGAATTCAGGAAGGAAAGGTTTATTTAGCTCACTATCCTCACCTGGCACCAAGACAGGGTGGCTCATGGCAGAGGGTAGCAGCTCATGGCAGCAGAAAGCAGCAAAAACAGTAAGAGCAGAAAGGAAGGAGCAGCAGCAGCAGGCCTCCTTCCTTGCCTTGTACTGCATGCAGGCTCTCTGCCCTAGAGGGGCTGCGCCATTCACACCCATAATCCCAGCATTGGCTTATGAATTAATCGTAAACTCTAGGAGCCACCCAATGACTACATAAGTCTTTGCGGGGAACATGTGGACACAAACAGGCTTGTGATGAATCTAATAACTTACATGTTATTCTTAAATTCCGAGCAGGGCAGTAAAAGTAGGACAAGAATGCAAGTTTAAATTTGGCTCTCTCCAATACTAGCTGTGCGATGTCAGGCAAGTTACTTAACATCTCTGAGTTTGTTCATGGTGGAAATAGTACTGCTTCTTAAAGGGTTGGAGGGATGACTAGTGAGCGAGTATGCAGAAATGCTCAGTAAATGTTAGCTAGTAGACATAACAGTGCGATTTTCCCAGGAAACATAACATACAGAGTTGTTATTAAAGCCAAAAAAACAATACTACTGTGTCTGGTCTCTGTTTGCAAAGGTAAACTAATACCTGTAAAATGCCAAGCTGTGGAAAATCTTTAAACAGTTGATCAGTAGTAGACTATTTAAGGACCCAAGTGCATGTTTCTAATACATTCTTAATTTAAAACTCTTTTCTGGAAATCTTCTGTTAAGATGACAAAGATTCCAGATGCTAAGATCACAGAAGCCCGTCTGAAATTCAATCCTTGGAAAGTGGATCCACGACTAATCTGGAGCTGCAGCTTTTCCAGGGGTAAGACATGAGCCTGCTGTTCTCTTAGGATTAACATCAGGAGACAGTGTCAAATGCTATCCACAAAGCTCTGGCAGATCCTTCCATTTAATTCGTGCCTCTAATCTTTTGCCCTGCCTTTAGAAGTCAGGCTTATGTGTGTGCTATGAGCAAGCAGAGGACTTGCAACAGGGGCTAGATGTTAACATGGCCCAAGTCGAGATGTGTGATGGTCAGGACTGTGTTTATCAAAACAGAGAGAACTTGAATGGCTTGCTATCATTTTAGAAGGGTTTTAGGAGTTACCAGCTAGATGGCTGGAAGTCAATCAAGGCTCATTATTAGATAATGGGCACTCCCTTTTTAAAAAAATAAACTTAAGAGTCATTTCCAGGGGTCATAATCCTGACTTCTGAAAGTTTATAATGAAAGACATGTTTGTGAATTACACAGTAGTAGATCAGTTCACAAATGTTTTTGTTTGAAAATAAAACAAAGCCCAGGCCTGGTGAGTGAATGAGGTGACCTGGAACCTGCCCCATCTTCGTTCAGCCCAAAGCCCTCATTTGACCCAGAACTCAGGCCTGGTGTGTAAATGAGATGACCAGGAGCTTGCCAGACCCTTGTTGACCTAAGAGCACAGGTCTGGTGTGTCCAGTGTAGAACCCTATGGCAGAACTCCCTGCACAAGTTCTGCAAAGTGTTTTACAAAGGCAAGACCCACCCAGCTGATCCAGGAACAGAACATCTTGCCAGAGTGGCACAGCAGATTCACCTCCAAAGGCTGCAGCAGGAAGAAGTGGACGGCAGCAGCCAGACCCAAGTCACACCCACATGGATAAGTTTGAACTTAACAGATCCAGACCACTTGCTAAGGTAAAAATTCTACCAAAGCTCTACACCAAAGGTCAGAAAACAGATATATACAAAATGACAAAGAGAAGGAGGAAAATGCACTCTCAGGCCCTGAGCCCACACAGAATAAATGCAGGAGACAATAGCATAGAAGAAATTGGAAATCAGTACCTGAAATCTCTGAGATAATAGTGTCTAAAGTAAAGAAACAGCTACAGAAAGGCATAGAGGAAATCAGATCAGAAGTAATTTCTGAAGTAAAAAAAGAAATGATCAGTATAATGAAAGAAGTACTAAATACTTCTAAAGGAGACACAGATAAAAAATAGAGAATAGAAAAACGATGGAATCCTTCAATGAGCAATATAGGAAAGAAGTAGAGGCTGGGGAGATAGCTCTGTGGCACGAGTGCCTGCCTGGCAAGTGCAAGGTTGTGAGTTCGAACCCCGGTCCCTCAAAAAAAAAAACAACTCATTTTGGGTCTGCGAGATGTTTCAGTGGTCTAAAGCACCTGCTTAGGAAGGCTCAGGCAACTGCAGGGACTGCGGTTCGGTCCCCAGCACCACATGCTGCACCAGCCCCACCACCAGGGCAGGCTGAGCCAGCCATAAAAATAAATAAATAAACAAAAAAACAAACAAATAAATAAATAATTTTTTTTTTTTTAAAGAAGTAGAAGGCATGCAGCAGATTCAAAGCACTATGCAAGAACTTAGAACCTCAATCACAAGCTGGAAAAACTGTTCCAATGAAAGTGAAAATAGACTTTCAGACCTTGAAGACACCATTGCAGCTAGTGAAAAGGCAAGAAAAGATCTATTAAAAACAACTAGGTTGTGGGGCCGGTGGGATGGCTCAGTGGTCTAACGCACTTGCTTTGGCAAGTTAAGCAACAGCAGGGACCGTGGTTCGATCCCCAGCACCACATGCTGCGCCACTCCCGCCCCCAGTGCAGGCTGAGCCAGCCATAACATAGTTAAATAAATAAAAATAAAATAAAGTTTAAAAAAAAAAACAACTAGGTTGCAGGAAAAAATAATTCAACATCTGCATGACAATGCAAAGATGAGCAGTGTGAGACTAATAGGCATCAATGAGAAAGAAGTCAATACAAATGATATAAAAAGAATATGGACAGAAATAGTAGCAAAAAACTTCCCAAATATGGAGAAACAATCTAGCATTCAAGTAACTGAAGCATACAGAACTCCAAATAACATTAACCCAATTAAAATCACACCCAGACATATAATAATCAAGATCCCAGAAATTCAGCACAAGAATAGTATACTAAAAGCTGCTAGAGAAAATACACAGATCACATTTAAAGGAAAACCCATCAGAATAATGACAAATTTCTCTTCACAAACCATCAAGTCAAGAAGAGCATAGAGCAAAGTACTACACGTTTTGCAAGAAAATAAATTCCAACCTAGACGGATATACTCCGAAAAATTCTCTTTCAAGTTTAATGGAGAAGTGAAATAGTTCCACGACAAAAAACAACTGAAGAATTTCATGAAGACAAACTCAACCCTATGCAGACTACTAAACGATATTCCAGAGAGGGATCAAAATGACTACAACTCCATTAAGGAGAATGGAAAGAATCCACCTAATAGGGTAAACAATTAAACACAGGAGAAAAAGAGGTATACAACAGCAGTCTTTCAATTATTCTTTTGTATACAGCAGCAAAATATTTCCATCAGCATATTCTACAAATGAACTTCTCCTGAACCCTATGGGTCATGATTCTATCTGGTTCTACAGGGTGGATATTAAGGAAATACCAGTAGCTCAGTCCCACAAGTTACAGCTGGCTACCAGTAAGCATCATGGATACTGTCCATGTCCATGACATACTAGAACTTTTTGTGATATCCTAGTCCCAAACTGTTAAAAGCGCTGGTCATATATTTGCCAATGCAGTATTTA